>CAIGRB010063868.1:0-13364 GCA_903798255.1 Fraxinus quadrangulata
CCCACTATTGTGAGGGGGCTGTAAAACTTGGTGTACATTAAAAATGTACACCAAGCAAAACCCGTGTAAGAAAGGATACTCAGGAACCATGAGGTATATATCATCAGTAAAGTAACTGTACTCAGGAACCATGAGGTATATATAATCAGTAAAGTAACTGTACAATATCCACTGGTTGTGTTGGTCTTCATGCATTTCTATAAGGAATAATAATCATAATAGAATCACTTATACTCGCCTGGATAATAACCAAGCATAAAATTGGATTCATTCAAGCCAAAATGCCTGTTGTCCAGACATTTTTAAAGACGCCAAAATGTATTGAAAAACTTCCAAAAACATGATATTCCTAGGCAATGGCATCAAGTAAACCTCAATATCTTTGGCTGCTGTCCGAACTTAGAATTCCCATTTGTTTAGTTAAACCTTCCATGCTCTCGGAGTCATCAAGTAGGCTTTGAAACTCTGAAGTTTCCATGTTCTTATTTTGACATTCATCGTTGTCCTCATCGAGCTTGTCAGCTTGTACATTTTCTATCGATGGACTGGATAAAAGAAGTTGTTCAAGTATATAATCATCACCAGATATATCTGGAAGAATAAGCTGGCCATAATTTTCGTAAGGGGGGTGTTTTTCATCCAATGGTCCTGACAAAAGATCGACATCCCCAAGAAGATCTCTCATTTCATCGGTAGAAAGATCAAATTCCATTACGTCTTCAGAACTTAAAAATGGTGTGGTACATGCAGGCACTATGTCTCCATCTGTTGGTGGCTGATACCTAACTATCATTCCATCAGGAGTCGGTTTACAATCATCCGTAAATTCACTCAGTACACTCTTTCCAGATTCAGGCATTCGCCAATTATTCTCTTTCGGCTGTAATAACTGGACCAGAAATCCAGGATTTTGCATAGCCATCACTATGAAAGAAAGCATCTGCTGTTGGTTCTTCTCCATACCTTTTAGTTGTTCTCTCAGGAGTACTAACTTACTCTGTGAGGTCTGCTGGTGTTGCCGTAGTTTTTTCAGCTCCTGCATGAGAGCATTCTTATCAGTCTTAAGATTCTCAACTTCCTTCCACAGTTCAACTCTTTTGTCTTCTTCAGATGCAAGAGAATGATCCGACTCATTCAGTTGAGAAGATTTTTGACAAGATTTTTTTTGTACTACACCCTGAGGCTGCTTTCTTCGAGTGATGTTCTTCAGTAAATGTTTCTGGCCTTTGACAAAGGCCTCATTTGCAAATTCCCAGCGATCTGTATCTGTTTTCCTGAAACCCTGATATAATTGAAGAAACAAGAATACATGTCAAAAAAAATTTGAATCAATAAAATCATAAGAATACAAGAACATGTCAACCAGAAACTCCACCAAATTCCAGGTTTAGTATTCGAAAGCTCAGTTTCAATGTTACACATAAATCAATCGAACAGGCTTCAATGACTCTTAAGATTAGGATATATCGATAATCTCGAAAACATAGTGCAAAGTTGCAAACTCAGTGTTCCAAAACCAAAATGTCCCTATAATTCTCGAACTTTACTTAAAAAGGACTTCTTATATTCTGTTCAGAGAATTTAACCTGCAGGACATGGACCTACAAGCAGAGTTCAGCAGATGACATAAGCACAAATTTACTCAATGCCAACAAAATGTTCGCTACTACAGTACTACTAGTATCTTCGAAATAATCCCTAGGTCACATCAACTGATGATAAATATCCAGTCCTAAATGGCAACTTCAGTCGGGAAAAATACTTGCTTCGACAAATTTGACCTTCATGATTTTCCAACAGCTCTTTCAAAATGAAATGAGAAACAAAAGTCACATAAAGAAAAAAATCAGGTAAATAGAAACCAAATTATGAGCCTAGCTTCCCATTGAAACATATGGAATCCAAACCAAACAAGGACTAGAAACCCAAGTGACCTTAACTAGAACCCACCATTATAACTTATTATGGGAACATTGATTTTGAACAATCATGATGTTTTGGGCAAAATCTATGTTCCATTTATATTAATTCCAATGGTTACAAGCACTTCAATGCATGTTGTTCTAGATAGCATGGTAAGAATGACTACTCTAATTAGGAAAAAACCTGTGTAAACTAACAAAACTTATATAGGTGAACTTCATAATAAACAACTAGTGTGTTAATCCAGTTTCTTGCAAATGGAAATAAAATGTAGGAACAAATTAAGGTTCTCGTGAGCAGGGGTTTTTAGGAAGAGCATGCCTTTGGCAAAATGCAGTGAACAATCGGTATCATTTAGCTGTAAAGGACAAAAATTGTGAAAAGATGTACAAGAAAGCAGTAACTGTCCAGGATCAAAGAGCAGTAGTACCAAATTTTCTTATTAGAATAGGCTTCCATAATAGTGTTCCATTTCAAGTCTTGTCCTTAGTTTTTTAGGATAAACTTATGAAGCATATCCAACGCAGTCTCCAGATGAACATTAAAAAACTTATGAAGCATATCCAACGCAGTCTCTAGATGAACATTAAGCACTATTGATATAGTTTTATTCGATGAGAATAGCAGAGAGAAATTTTAAATTAAAATTTTGGAAGAACATTGCAGAGTCCAGTAGTTAAAAGCCAAGAAAAACTAAAATGTAATGCATATACAGACCTTTAGTGATATTGGGAATAAAGTTCATGTAGAGTTAGAGTAAAGAATCGTGTGCCTAAAAGAGCTATTATTCTAGGTACATGAATTCAATTAGATAACTGAAAAGAAATTGGTATAACTTAATACATAGGATGAGTGGGTTATGTACGAAATGAAGAACTGCTAAAGGAATTTTATGTGATCACCTTACATACCAGATTAAAAGGGAAGTTCTATAGAATAGAAAAGAAACACATATTTCCCTGTTCACGTCTGTTTCAGATCTCCATCCAATCTCTAATTCGATCTACAAAGATCTTGCCATCCAAAGTTCTCACTGTACAGGCTTGTCTCACATTCATGACTACCATAGTTCATGTGTGCATCACTGGTTTTTCTGCGATCTAATTTCTTAAAGAGCTTGATTAAGATCTTAGATGAAAAGAATTTATCTGGAGTGGAGACCGAAACTAGACTACAGTTCTAACACAAGGAGCACCTTACATAGGGATATCGATGGGAGAAGGATGTGAAGGTGGCGCATTAACCATATCCCTGGTTGGATGAATGGACAACCAACTGACCTGGGTTCTTGAGAGTGCTTGTGCGTTCTAGAGTGCCTGTGAAGGCGTTAGCGTTTCAAACTCCAAAAACCAAGTTCTAGTTATGCTCACTTGTAGAGGTTTTGTGACAACTCAAGCAAGCAAAATAGTTAGCCTTCCTCCCGCCTAGTTTAATGTGTTTGGAGAAGTTTGACTCGTGACACCAGTAAGATATTTTATTTAAATTTGGAAAAAAAAAAGACCTCATTCAACTACAACAGGTAAAATAAATAAAAGTTCAGTAAACATGTGAGATTTTCAGACTGTAACTTCCAAGATGAACAAGATAAGTTTTTCTACTCTGATTTTCGAATTTTGTAGTGATGAAAAGTTTGATTTGGTGCCTTCTCGTAGGTATATCATAAGGATAGAATACTAATATATAGTATATACTACTATTTGAACAGATTACTTCAGCATTTATTTGCAACTCCAGCATAGAATACCATTTGGTTCTCTTATAACTCTTCTACTCAACCAATTTGCAGCCACACTGTAGCCTTCAAATATCGCTCCATTCATCATGATTCACGAATTCAATTGGTTTCAGCATGAAACAGAAGTTCCTTAACTATGTACTTAAGAGTNTCCTATACTTTCTACTTAAGAGTGCTCACTCTTTCCAATTATAATTTCACAGTAGTTCCTTAACTATGTACTTATGAGTGCTCACTCTTTCCAATTATAATTTCACAGTCCTCGTCAGACTAGGAATCCTTGTATATACTAGTTAGGCACCACAGGCAAGCTACTTTAATCTTGCTCAGCTATATAAAACTATCCATGCTTTGATATACTTAAGAACAAGCCATTATATCATTGAAGCAACTACCTTAATCCAACTCAATTAAAATTTTCTATTGGTGCCAAAATTTCCCCATTGGTCCCAAAAACAGCACAACCCTATACACTCATACAATGATACAAAAACATATATTACACATAATTAATGACTGAAAAATTAAATTAAAAGAAGCTCACATAGATATTGAGTTGGCGAACGAAGCTGGAGAAATTGCTGTGCTTGAAATACTTCGACAACAATTGGGAAGAGAATTTGGAATCATCCCATATGATGAAACTGTCGCTGGATTCGCTCCAAGAAATCAATTCGTTAGTGGAGTCGTCATCAACCATCTCATAGCATTTAACCAAGAAAGGCGGCAAAGATGTCCCATTTTCAATCGATTTCACCATAATTCAAGAAACCCGACAAAAAACCACTGCACAAAATTCAATCTACTCTTCCAAGTTCGAAAATTTTGAACCCAAAATAAACCCACTAAACAAAATTCAATCTACTTTCAAGTTTCAAAATTTGAATTGACATTCTTGAGAAATTGTGTAATGTATACACAAGCATTTACATATGCTTACGCGTATATGTATCTACGCGTATGTTTTCTTGAGGAGGGGGTAAGGAATTAGCCACTGAGGAATTTAAAGGGAAATAGGGAGGAGATGAAGGGAAAGGAAAGACTTTGATACAGAGGAGCCTTCGGTTGAATGGGTGCCCAAAGGGTCAAAGGACAAGTTTGGAACTTCCCAGGCGGTGGAAAATATCTTTCAACTTTTTTATCCTGCTATGTTTTACGTGTGAGCGGAATATAATTAATCGAAATTCATTTTCTCAATAAAAAATTAAAGAGTAATTATTGAGAAATTCAACAATATTTAATAATACTATAATACGATACAAAACTATTTACTATTAATTAAATAACAAATTATAAAAATATTAATCAGGTATAATCGTCAAAAAATGTTTCTCTAAACAGCCTTATACTTTATATTTTATTAAAAAAAAAAATTAATAAATTATAAAATGTGGAATAATCAAAGTCAACTTGCGATGATGCGCGTTATATTTCAAATTCTCGTAGAAAAATTATTTTCTTCACTAGTAAATTGATGAAATAAAGAATATTTCAACATTTATAGATCGAGTATCTTGATAACAAACTATTCACATTTCTAGTCATAAATTTTAAGAAAAAGTCATAATGTATACATCAATGACGATTTTTTTTTTTAATGGAGTATTTGAAATATGAAAAATATCTAAAAATGGTTTCACTAAATACTGAAATTGAGTTTATTACGCAAAATTATACATTGGAGTTGACGAAAGTTGTTAGGCAGTAAATAATTTTTGAGTGATAGATTAACGATTAGTGGATCAACAATCATGCTACATGTAAACAATTTTTAAATCATTATTTACATTGTGTCAAGGGATAATTTCAAAAAATATTTTTTCCACCCACAAATTTTGAAAACATGAGTGATGTAAAAAAAATGTACATAAAAAAATGTACACTTAGCATTATTCGTGGACCAATTGGTAGCCAAAGGGTATAAAGCATCTTCAATGCACTTTATATATTGCAGTTTACTTAGCACATAAATAGAAAAACTTTTACCCACGTGACATTGATATTTAACGAATTGATAACCAAGTTCAAATTTCATATGAGGTCGTTTATTCTATAATTCAAACTTAATAGGAAATAGAAAAATAACAAGCTAGAGAGAGAAAATAAAAAATAGGAGAAATAAAGTTTAAATTTTGTTAACTAACTATGTCTATTAGAGCCTCTACTTCTAAATGGTCTTCTATACACCATCTCTATTTATTTTTTGCTGGCTTGCACTAAAGATTAATTTTTGAAAACAACATCTATTTTTGCTTATGTGACACAATTTTTAAGTTATTAACGATTGCACGTAGATTTGTAATTGACGTGTCCTTATCGACCATGCCATAAACAAGACAACTCAAGCATATAAGTAGAATTCATAGTTTTATTCATAATGTTTTGTTTTGGTACAATTGTAAGAACGTTCATTTTGAACATTCCATCACATAAGTATCATTTACCAACATATATCACATTCTTAGTGAGTACAAATTTATCGGATACAAATACAAGTTTAAAGTCATTTTTGCTAAGTAAAGACTCGGATACAAGATTCTTGCGAATGTCCAGTACATGTAGGACATTGTTGAGAACGAGTTCTTTAACCGATGTCATTTTCAAAGTAATTTTATCTTGTCCATCAACTTTAGAACTTGCAGAATTTTTCATAAAAAGTTGTTCTCCATTTAACTCTTTGTATTTAGAGAACATAGTCTTTTCTACATACAATTCCCTTGAATTTCCAACATTGTACATTCAAAAACAACCGCTGAAAGATTCATCTCTTGTATCCCTTTAGAAATTGTGTCTTTTCCAACCACACTTGTAATAGTTGTCTTTAAACTTCTTGGCATTTTTGGAGTTTTCTCTTTTTGGTACCACACCGAAGATCTTTAGTCTCTTGTTGGCAGCTTTCAAACTAGTTTCAACAGAATTTGCTCCAAGTTGAATAATAGATTTCATTTCGATGTTTCTCGATTCTCAAACGGACTATTAATTCCTCCAAATTCATCTATTTGCGTTTGTGAAATAGTTCTTGAAATCTCTCCACATAAGAGAATGTTTTTCAATTATGGCGGCAACTTAGAATGACCCACTCAATTTAATTTTTTTAGCATGTATATCATGTAGTAGAACTTAAAGTTCTTGTACTTAACTTATCACGATTTTGGAGTCTACAATTTTGTAGTCCAAAAACTTACCAACAATAAACTTCTATGTTCCAGCATCTCGGACTTGTACTTCTTTTCCAATGAATCTCGTAGATTCTTGGCCGAGTCTATTGAACTATACATTCCATAAAGTGTATTGTCCAGTCCATTTAGGATATAATTTTTGCAAAGGAAATTCGAATGCTTCCATGCATTTAATACAATAATGGACTTACGATTATTTTCTCATTCTTGTACAACATGAGACCTTTCTTTTAGAAACTTTGTCAAATTCAAAGTAGTAAGATAAACCAACATATTTTGTTGCCATCTTTTAAAATCCACACCTCCAAATTTTTTCGATTTTTTCCCATGTGGAATGTGAGAATTTGATATAGTACGTCAAAGGCGGAACCACATGGTTCGTACCATTTGTTGTTTGACGTGAACTAGTTTTAAAAGGATTCATTTATGTTATAAACAAAAGTTCAACATACAAAAATATAAAAGAAATGAATAGCACACAAAGGCTTATCCTAAATACGAAGAAAAAATGTAACCACAAAAAACGGACGGATATTGTCTTAAGATTGTCCAAGCGGTAGTATATGTAAATGGTTGTTCAAGACAAGGAAATATTCAAGCTTAATTCTCAAGAGCGTAATTAAACTCTAAAGAAAGAATGTAAGAAGAAGAAAACAAAAGGTAAAACGAAATCCAAAGAAAGTGATAACACTTTCTCCTTAAAACAATATTGCCCCGCAACATTATTAATAAACTACGGCACTTGTCTCCCAAGTTACAACTTGTGGTAGAAACACTTCAAACCACAAGCAACAACGAACTTAGAACGAAATTTTCTCTATACACAAAAAACGGTTTTTGAATAACTTTTGAAAAGTATTTTGCAAGAGTTTTTAACGTAATGCTCAACGCAAATGATATGTGATGCATAATGAACATCCAAAGAGTCCTTTATATGGAATGAGGAAAGGTTGTGAGTGAAATATCACGCCCCAAACTCAGCAACCTTTGCCAACGGTCGTAGCATTTGCTGTCGCTGACCTCTTGCTCGAGTGACAGTGACACATTTTCATCAGAACTTCTCTCACTAGCCTGTCACTTAAGTGATAGACTCATCGCTCGAGCTCGCTCGAACGATAGGCAAGCAATGAAGTTAGCCATTTTCCAGCCCGTGTATCCTCTTTTCTATCCAACTTTGGACCGCAATATCTCATTCATCCGAAATTGATTTTGAGACTCCAAATATATCATGACGATACTTGACGAGTATAACAAGTTAGTTTATTTATATTCATAATTTGACTATCGAATCAAGTCCGAATATTTGGTCGAAGTTGACACGAAAATCACTTTTCCATACTTAATTTCATTCTCTAAACCAAATTCCAACAAAAGTAACGATACGAACATTTTGATAAAATAAAATATGATCGTATGCTTATATGTCAACGATTTGTTGATACAGATAAAAATCATGATGTTATCATGAGTACTAAGAAAATATTGACAAAGAATTTAGATAAATATTAGTATATAGGTGTAGCAGATATGAAATTAGAGATTAAGATCATTAAAAAATCTTGGAACTTGTTATTATCATAGTATCATTATGTTGAAGCGACAGTACAAAAGTTTAATGCTTATGGTGACACTAAATTTAAAACACCATAGACCTAAGTCATCATTCGACTAAGAAAAATGGCGATCTTGTTTCTCAATTGAGCATTCTCGAATTATTGAAAATTTAATATATATTATGAATTGCATGTATCCAGATATAGAATATGGTCAAGTAAATTCACAAGTAATCCTTACAATAATGGTTGCGTTTTTTATATTGTAAGTGTACGATATCGTAATAAGCAGTAAGTGAACTTTTGAGTTTGGATATCGTTCCCACGAAAACTATATTTTAGGACTTATTCTAATTTTTCTAACTCTTATTTGATAAAAGCAACTAAATAATTATGATGGTTAAGATTATTTTTCATAATTACTTTTAACTAATTAAAAATATAAATAGATTGCACACAACGGATAATTGAAAATTCAAATATGTGACGAATGTTAAGGCATAACAATTTCATCTATTGATCACCTTAATTCTTAATTTAATATTCATAACATAATGTAGTGTCCGATCGAATTCTTCTATTGTATTCAATCTACCCCTCTCAAGCTCTCGTTGAGTCTATTTAACTAATTAAATTACATATCTCTATGTGAATCAACATTAGTTAAACGAAACAATAGTTCTAAGAATTTATATTATGACCGCAATAATAAGTATATGTATCTATACACGTTATACTAATTTACCGGATTTCATTATGTGGTCTAAATCTTAAATTCACCTCTCGATTCGTAAGAAACTCAAGTAATCATCAAATTAGTGATCAGATNTAAGGCATAACAATTTCATCTATTGATCACCTTAATTCTTAATTTAATATTCATAACATAATGTAGTGTCCGATCGAATTCTTCTATTGTATTCAATCTACCCCTCTCAAGCTCTCGTTGAGTCTATTTAACTAATTAAATTACATATCTCTATGTGAATCAACATTAGTTAAACGAAACAATAGTTCTAAGAATTTATATTATGACCGCAATAATAAGTATATGTATCTATACACGTTATACTAATTTACCGGATTTCATTATGTGGTCTAAATCTTAAATTCACCTCTCGATTCGTAAGAAACTCACATAATCATCAAATTATTGATCATGTAATTTAATGTATTAAACTCATAATAAAATCAACACATAATAAATAAATCTCATAAATTTTGAATAGAAAAATAAAGAATCACAAGTTGATTTCCATAATATAAAAATTAGTTATTTATATTGTAAAAATAAAAACACGTAAAAGTGAAACGATATCACCAAAAATTGACGAAACGTGAAACTGCTTGTATATACCGTCTCCTTTTTTTGAGAAATAACCGAAATTAATGAATTTCTTACCATAAAAAAAATGCCTCCTACCTCCGTTTAATAGAATATTTTTTGTGTAGAAAATTTTAAAATTCAGGATCTTCCTTTCCTCTCTGTTGCCTTTGACTTTTCCAAATTTTTTCTCTCCTCTCTTTCTTCTTTTCTCTTCTCTTTTCTTTTTTTTTTCTCTTTCACCAAGGAATTCCCATCGCCACCTCAGTTTTTCTTCTTGTTTCACCACATTTTTCCGTCTTTTCCTTCCCCCTTTTTCCCTCTGTCTCCTATATATATGTTTAATTTGGACTTCCAATTAAAATTTTCAATTCAAGTTTAACTCGAACTCATTTAATGTAATATTTCTCTTCAATATTTCATCTTTGAATTTTTTCATTTTTCATCACTTTTATATTCTTTTCTCCAATTTTTCATTAAACATAAAAATTTACCTACAAACTACAATATAACATAAGTTATGTAGAATTTATCCAAAAAATAATAAAATATCATGATTTATGGCTTCGAATAAGTGTAGAAACTAAACTTATCACAACCTCAAATTTGATCTTTGTTTGTCCTCAAATAAAAATAAAACCTAACAAACACACAAAAGAAACAAGATTTAGCTAGCTAACCTAACTTTTTATCTCGGAGTTGAAATAATAATAACAAATCTATGCACAACTTCAAAATCACAATACAAAAATTAAAATTCACTTTTTCAATGTAAAATCAACGTATATGTGTGTGAAGAATTAAGTATAGCATTATGAATTCATAAGTTGTTTCAATTCCTGACCTTCAATGGTCAAATACGTTCTTTCATTACTCGCAAAATTCACACACCCCCGAACTTATTATTTTCACTATTTTCTAGTATGTGAACTAAAGTTGAATTTTTTTTACTATCCTAACCTCTCCAGTTTGGCAATATTTCACCAATTGCAGTTCAACATTTCAATAAACAATTATTCTCCATTAAATTTGATTGATTTCTTTATTTGAAACATTCTCTCCCTTAAACTTTCTAAATGACTCATGTAACAAGTTTTCGATCAATGACTTCCAAGTCAGATGATCATAGGGTATCATGTTTTAAAGACTCTTGCAAACTTAATTGCACAAGTCATAAAGGCTACGAAGAGAAATTTTCAAACAAAATATTTTTTATACTTTGATTAGTGAAATGTCCCTTATTTAACACAAATTTAAGTAAAACAACATCTAACTAAAGATTTTCACCCAATTGCATCCTATTGACTTTAGACAATCCACACAAAATTTTTAATTTCACACATAAAATTTCAATTTATATGACCATCTTTCTAAAACAGTGAAATCCCCCCAAACTATTCTAAATTTAGTCCAACAATGTAAAATTTAGTGGTTTTGGATTTAACATCTATGATCCACTATTTTCAACCCATCAAATTATGACATCAACTCATTCCTACACAATATTTAACATAATTCATGTGCTCAATATATATCAACTTTTGCATGAAAAAATAAAAATTAATCTAAGCATGCAACTTATTCACCATTCATAGATCAATTTATAATTCAATGTATTCATCATTGTCAGCCATGACAGCTAACTCACACAAGCACACAAAAAGAAAAAAGATTTTTTATGTTTTTTTTAAAAGTAATAAAAGCACACAAAAACACATAACAAAAATGAAAACTCATGTTTTCTACTTCCAAAATTAAACTAGACATTGTCATCACTATCTTTAATCATAAATCCGCATATAAAGGGGTGAGGAAGAAAGTGAAGAAAAGACTCCACTGATATGATTTATAATTCAATAGCTAGCTTTCCTAATACTCCCGTTGGCTCCGTGGTCAATATTGGTTTAAATGTTCCGCGACGTAATGTTCTTGAAAAATCAAATAAAACATTAAAATAAATAACTGGAACAAGTATTATTTAGCTCCAACACCTAATAAACCAACTAACATATCAAAAATCTAAGGGAAAACGCGGTATAGATGATGAGTCACAAATAAATTTAAAATCAACTAAACTATTCCAAAACTAAAAAAATAAATAAATAAATAAAAGAAGAAAGCTTGGGTTGCCTCCCAAGAAGCGATTCTTTAAAGTCATTGGCTTGCCTTTGTGTCATGTTTGACCATGGTGGCTCGAATCAAGTTATGTCTTCATTGTACTTTGTGCAATTTTCATTTATGCACTATTTTTTTGCTCTACATATTTTGATATTTTCATTTTCATCCCTACCAAGAAGTCCACCGAAATTTGTTTTTCTATTATGGCAGCTTCATTGATCAGGTAGCTATTCTTCATCAATTCTACAGCAATTATTGTTGTTGGAAGGTTTCTCAAGTGGGTATAAAATTAAATATCTCTTACTTGTCATGTACCCTCAATATTAGCTCACCCTTTTTCATGTCAATTAGAGTTCAATCCGTTACTAAGAATGGCAGCCCCAATATAATTGAAATGTATCGATCGTTTGGTATGTCCAGCAAAATCCACCAGAAATCTTAAATTTCTTGCTTTTATGAACACATCCTCAAATTTGCCACGT
The DNA here is from genome assembly GCA_903798255.1 of Fraxinus quadrangulata. Classification (NCBI taxonomy): domain Eukaryota; kingdom Viridiplantae; phylum Streptophyta; class Magnoliopsida; order Lamiales; family Oleaceae; genus Fraxinus; species Fraxinus quadrangulata. The sequence goes on from CAIGRB010063868.1 coordinate 12,315, forward strand.
GATTTTGAAAGTATTGTATCAGCTAGTTATAGCGTTATTGATATTGATTTGACTTCACCCAATCCCAATTTTCTGTAAACAGAATATAACACTAGATTTATATTAGCATCTGTGTCACACAATGCATTAATAGCACAAGAATTTTCAATTGAAATAGGCAAAGTAAAACTCTCTGGATTTTTCAACTTAGGATGCAATTTGTTAATTTGTTTTGCACTCTTGCACTACTTTTCTTCGTTAATACCACAATTTCAAACTACGAAAGCTTTCTTTTCTTTGTGAACATCACTTTCAAAAATTTTGTGTAGCTTGAAATTTGTAATATCGCATCAATCAACAAAATATTGATCAGGAGCTTATTGAGAATATTAAGAATTTTTTCAAATGTTGTGTCTTGTTTGTTCTCTTTGAGCCGCTGAAGAAAAGGAATGGGAGGCACGTAAGCTTTGACTGGACTTGGTGTCTTGACAGTTGATGCTTCTGTACTTTCTTCATTCTCAATTGAGGCGAGTGCAGATTTTTCCTCCATTATCACTTCATCAACATCTTCCTGGTAATCTTTTTTTTTTTCTGACCGTTTCATAGTAATCTTTGGTAATTGTACCACACTCCTTGTAGTTATAGCATAAATATTTTTCTCCATTGACTTCTTTCAAAGTCTTTGGGGGAATGGAAGTGGGGGTACATATGCTATAACTTTTACAGGAGCCTTGGGTGGATCGTTTTTCACTACTCTTATTGCTATCACTTGCTCTTTAGGATTTGTCATTGTATTGCTTGGTAATGATCCCTATGGACGTTCTACAAGTTATTGAGCTATCTGACTATTCTGTGTCTCCAACTTCTTGATAAATGCTTATTGATTTTGAAAATTAGTATCAATCTGTTGGAGTACTTTGTCTGTTTTCTGCATATATTGATGAAAATCTCCCCCAAACTTGGTTTGTTCTCCTGCTGGGCATTATTTAAACTATTCTCTTGCTGATTATCTGATCATCTGAAGTTCGGGTGCTGTCTCCATCCTGGGTTATATGTTTGTGAATATGGGTT
>CAIGRB010063868.1:13712-43320 GCA_903798255.1 Fraxinus quadrangulata
CCGGTGTAAAAGTACTGCACTTGATTTTCTATTGTGATTCCATGATTTGGACACTTTCGCATAAGCTCTTTGAATCTGTTACATGTCTCATGATAGCTCTGTCCTTCTTTCTGTTGGAAAGTTTGAATTTCCAATCTGATTTTAGCTACTTTCGACGGTGGAAAGAATTTATTGCAGAATTTTCTTATAAGTTCTTCCCATGTAGTAATACTTCTATGAAATTCGACATATAACCACTCCAATGCAGCATCTCTCAGTGTATATGGAAATAGTCGCAATTTAATAGTGTCTTCATTAACCCTCGGAGTATGGAAGTTCTGACAATTTCTAAGAAATCTGGAGATATGCGTGTTCGGATTTTCATGAGGTAACCTGTTGAATTGGAGAATGTTGCTCATCAAATTGATCCACTCCGCCCTTATCTAAAAATTATTTACCCCAAAATTTGGATACACAATACTAGAGAGTACATGCGGGCATCGAGAACAATGAAACGGGCAAATCTCCTTCATTTATTTCCCCTCCCTTCTGCTGCTGATGTGATAGCGCCGCTACTCTTGCAACCACTTGTCCAATTGGCTGAATAAAAACAAGAATATTTTGATCATCGGCCATTTGATGTTGCTGTTTTTGTTTGTATTCCTTACATTTTCATCTGAAAGTACGTTCTATTTTGGAGTTAAATGGTTCAAGATCGTCGCCTTGAGTACGAAGTATACAACCAACACTTTTTTGTAACAAAATAAAATAAAATAACCACTAAAATAAAATAAACTAAGACTAAAAGTAAATAGTCACCGACAACGGCGTTAAAAATTTGTTGCGTTTTTTATATCGCAAGTGTACAATATTATAACAAATAGTATAGTGGACCTTTGAATCCGAATATCGTTTCCACGAGATCTATACTTTATGACTTAATTTAATTTTTCTAACTCTTATTTGATAAAAGCAAGTAAATAATTATGATGGTTAAGATTATTTTTTCTAATTACTTTTAACCAATTGAAAATGTAAAAAAATTGCACACAACGAATAATTGAAAATTCAAATATGTGACGAATATTAGGGCATGAAAATTTCATCTATTGATTACCTTAATTATTAATTCAATATTCATAACAAAATGAAGTGTTCGATCGAATTCTTTTATTTTATTCAATTTATCCCTCTCGACTTCTCATTAAACCTATTTAAATAATTAAATTATATATCTACATGTGAATTAACCTTAGTTAAACAAAACACTAGTTCTAAGAATTCATATTATGACCGCTATAATTAGTATATGTATTTATACACGTTATACTAATTTACCGAATTTTATTATATGGTCTAAACCTCAAACTCACCTCTCAATTCGTAAAAAACTCATATAATCATCAAATTATTGATAAGGTAATTTAATGCATTAAATTCATAATAAAATCAACACAAAAATAAATAAATCACATAAATTTTGAATAGAAAAATAAATGATCACAAGTCGACTATATTATTTTTCCTAATATAAAAATTAGTTATTCATATTATAAAAATAAAAATATACAAAAGTGGAAAAATATCACCAAATATTGACAAAACGTGAAATTACTTATTTATGCCGGTCTTCTTTATTTTTCTCTCTTTTTTTCCTTTTCTTTATTTCTCTTTCTTCTCCTTTTTTTTTTTTTTTCCTTTTCTTTATTTCTCTTTCTTCTTCTCTCTGCACTCCTTTTTGCCGGCTTGGACTTTTCTGCTCTTCTCTCTCTCTCTCTCTCTCTTTTGTTCTTTTTTTCTTGCCCCAAGGAATTCCCACCGCCGCCTCAGTTTTTCTTCTTGTTTCACCACGTCTTTTTCCCTCTATTCCTTCCCCCCATTTTCCATCTGTCTCCCTATATATATATATAATTTGGGACTCCAATTAAAATTTTTAATATAAATCTATTGAGTTCCATTTAATTCGAATCCATTTAATATAATATTTCTCTCCAAGGCTTCCTCTTTGAATTTTGACATTTTTGTATTCTTTTCTTCAATTCTTAATTAAATATAAAATTTTACCTACAAAATACAATATAATATAAATTAGATAGAACTTTATCCAAAAACAATAAAATATCATGATTTAGGGTCTCGAATAAGTATAGAAACTACACTTATCAATAACCATTGAAAGAAATTAACAAAAATTATTGGGCATTTAAGATTCACCTGAAATTATGGATTTCATTTTACAAGATATACAATTTATATTAAAAGTATACAATGATGCGAATTGGATATCACGTATGAAAGATTCAAAGTCTGATAGTGTGGTTGTATCATTGAAGTTATAAAAATAAATGTGTATGGTTCAATCATGATGAAAAATGTGTTTAAAGCTTTAGATAAAGATGGAGAAGAAGAATGACGTCGTAATTTCTTGTAGGACATTTTGTGTTGCCTAAGCTCGTGTCTACTATAAGCATATAGTAGAAGTTGGTTACCCATAAGGTACGAAGTAGCATGTATAACGTTAAAGCAATTAATATCAAACGGAGTTTGATTATATAGAATCTCAATTACCAAAAGTTTGATAACAGATCACTCATATGGTCTATCGAGGGGAGTAGAACTAAAACCAATCAATTAAGCCCTTGTTTGGGCTCCATTTTATTCAAACTACATTTTTTTTTCTCTTTTTTTCAATCACGCTCTCCAATAAAATAATATTACACGTAAATTCAAAAAAAAATCGTTTTTTTTAACCACACATTCTTCAAAAAATCATCATTCCGAAATACATTTTTCCCCAAAATTTGATTTTAATGAAGCTCAAACAAGGGCTAAGGTTCTTCATAATTGTAACTCAATTTTGCTCACCAAAGATCCCAAAATCTTAGTTCAATGGAACAACTAACTTATGAAAGTTCAAAAGAGCATTTTTAATATAGATCCTACCCATTTATATGATTAAAAAACGATTTTTGCAGAGCATTAAATAAGTTATATTTTTAATGATTCATATATCTTGTAAAATCAAGTCGAGTATGGCAAATGCATTACCTATGTAACTGCGACATGGGAGGCATTTTCTATGAGAATTTTTAATACTAAACATTTTTATAGTAATATGAAGCCGATATTAGTTCATGGCTAAAACAAATATAGTGATAAGACTCAAATGTGTTAAGACAGAAATTTTGTAGGTACTATTGTCTTGATTTACACCTACAATTGAACAATCCAAGAAATCGGGTTCACTTATTTGTCAAGTAAATCTGATAGTATTCTATTAATGAAGGTGCATAGTCACAAGTTACCAATTTAAATACAACAATATTCCACTTGTATTATTCTAAGTGTCTACTTAGTCATTGGCATTAATTTTTATTAACATGGAACTAACTTCGATAAATTGTTAAAGCAGAACTCATTAATCAATTATAGGAGAGTTCAGATGCTGAAATGCCCTATTCCACGAATAGAATGATTTTAGTGTATATGGTTGCTCGGAATTAGTTTTAGGTGATTGAGTAATTAAGACCAAAATTGAAATACTTGAAATATGAAAATTGCTGGAAATTTGGAACTAGAAATAGATGGGAATAGAGCAATTCATATCAGGCAACTCCATTTGACAAAAGGTTTTGCTACCTGTACACTGGAGTATGTACACATAGCAAAATCATAAAATTAATTGACATTCCTAGCACTAAAGTTTGGCAACTAGTTGTTTCCAACTAACACCGTCAATCTATTTCCCTCAAAATCCCCAGTCTGATTTTATTATTTTGAAAAAATGAAATTTTGAATTGTAATTTTTTTTTTTTAGAATGTTTAGTTAAAAAGTAGGGAAAATTTTAATTTTACGTGTAAAATATTTTATTGTGATTTGTGTGATTAAAAATGAGTATGAAAATTTAAAAAATTTATTTTAAAATGAGACAAACGGGATTGTAAATGTAACTCATATAATTTAGGGATCTTAGATATTTTCAAGAGATCCTTAGGTATACAGTACAAAGGATATTTTTTAAATTTAGCTTACCTCCATTAAAAAAAAATTATTTTTAATTACACATTTCCTCATAAAATAAGTTTGCACGTAAATCAAAAAAATCATTCCTTTTGAACCATACAATAATCACAAAAATCACTATTCTAAAATAGATTTCTTATCAAAATAGGGGCTCAAACAGGGTTTAGGGAGTAAAATTCTTATACATCCCAACAAACTCTTTATTTTACTTTTTAAAAAAATATTTATTATTTTCTTCATTTTTAAATATCAATGGTCAATAAATTTAAAGATAATTTGAATAATTCAATAGATTAAACATTGAAATGTGCGACGTATAGAGCTCCCATCTTTTATATTAAAATGTATTTTGAAATAGTATTTCGATGAAAATGTGTGGTTAAAAAATTTTAAAAAAATAGATTTATGTGTAATATTATTTTATTAAAGAATGTGTGGTTAAAAATAGGAGAGAGAAAAATACGTTTTAGAAATAATAAGAATCAAACAAAGACTAAATATAATTGTTATAAAATACAAATAGAAAGTATATTAGACTTTTTAAATTTTAAGAACCATACATATTCTTTATTTCAAAAAATTAAAATAAAGTTTAATGGAGCTTCATTTCAAGGCTTAACTCTATAAAATATAGAGTACTTTTATTTTACATTAATAAAATCTTTTAGTGATGCTCTTATGCAAAACTTTTGGGAGAGACATTTTGAAAAATAATAATTAAATGGAGCAAACAATGATCGCAGTATTATTGTAGGTGATTTGATTGAATTATTGAAACTCGTATAATTGATGATCATCAACACAACTCCAACAATATTATCAAATGAAATATCGTCGATAGTATGTAGTCATTGATTTCCTATAAGAAAAGTTGTTGTAATCACCGAGTGGAAGTTTTATTCTTTTACTATTAGGGTTTATTTGATTGTAAGAGCGGAATTTTGGTGGAAAGAAAACGAATACTAGGGAATTGAATTGTCTAGAATTGTTTTTCTAAGAATTATCAATAAATTGTGTTTGATTAGTATAATTTTTCACATGAAAAATATTGAAATCTTGGATCTTTTAATATTCGTTTGATTTTGTTTTATATGAAAATTGTCAATTAAAGGGATATAATTTGTTACAATCAGGAATATAATTTGTTTCAAAAAAAAAAAAATAATTACCTGGAAAACCAAATCCCACATAATTGGTGGGAACTGATTTTCTACAAAAGCAAGGAATTTGAACCGTGTGAAGGAAAAAGTGGAAAATGAATTACCAAGAAAAACTATGCCAATCAACCATTACAAATGGTGGAAGATGGAATTTCATTTTCAAGTTCCATGGAATTCTTGCCAAGTCAAACATGCCCTTATTGTTATCATTTTAAATCCATGGAAGGAATATTAGATCGGTAACTTAAGATATCATTTATATTTTGAATTATAATATTAATATCGGATAAGTTTATTCTCTTAACTATTATTTTATTACAGTCAAAACTTTCTAACACTAGTATTTAATATTTATGCTTTTATTAACTTATTTAAGAAAATATTTATTTTTTTAATACCATAAACTAAAATTTATTAAGTAATGTTGAGTTTTTTTAACGAAAATAATTTCTTTAAAAATTATTTGTAGTCGCTCACTACCGTAATCACTCTACGTGACATATATACAGCAAATGCATCAAATCTCTATTCATTAAAAAAAAAAAAAGGAATTCTGCATCTCTCCAAGATTGGGGAAACAAATAGGCGTGGGGCGAATGCATCAAATCATTAACAGTCACATGTATATTACGTAGAGCGACCATGATAATAAGTGATTGCAAATAACATTACTATTTGTTTCATGTGATATTTTATCTCTTTTACTATTTTTTAAAAAAAAAAAAAAAAAGGAATTCTGCATCTCTCCAAGATTGGGGAAACAAATAGGCGTGGGGCGAATGCATCAAATCATTAACAGCCACATGTATATTACGTAGGGCGACCATGATAATAAGTGATTGCAAATAACATTACTATTTGTTTCATGTGATATTTTATCTCTTTTACTGTTTTTTTTATACATGATATAATATATTTTTTTAAAAAGTATTATCAATGCAAAACTCTATTTGACTTAAATTTTTATTTTGTTACTAAGACTTTTTCGCTGATAATATATATTTTAATTTTAATTTTTTGAAAAAAATTTAAAATTTTCAAAATTAAATTCATAAAATAAGTGCTTTTTATAATCACAAAATGAAAAATATGATTCGAAGATTCTGATGGTAAAATGTTTTCTTGAAATTTTGGGTTTATACAACGTTGTTGGTTGTAAAGCTTAATTATCATAAAATAATAGTTTTAAAAACATTAATTTTTTTTTATAAATAGAAAGTCGTCATTATGGTTTTGTATTATCATAAAAAAAGAGATGTTAGATAAAATAGGGTAAGCGATTTTTCTCATATAAATTTCTGTTTGTCATAGTAAATTATTGCAGCGGCGGATGAAGAAGTAATATTGTGTGTTCATTTGTTTTTTCGTCTTTATTTTCTTATTGCTATTTTATCGTTCTTTGTGAATAAAATTTAGATTTCTAATTCTCAACAACCGTCTAATTGATAAACCGACTATATTCCTGCATTTTTAGGGGCGAGAATAAACTAAATTTTTTAATTCTCATTAGTAGTTACTTTGCAATCTCTCTATAGTTGTAACTCAAGTAAATTATATTAGTTCCCATTAAAATTTGTCAGCAAATAAGTTAATTGATTGTACATCATTTTATGATTACTGCATAGGGTGTGAACTACTTTTGTTGTCGCTTCATATTTGACTTGAAATTCAAAGTATTCATCAATTTTGTTCCAACCCACCTATAGAATCTTCTTTTGAGTTATTACGGACATCATTTTATGATTACTGCATAGGGTGTGAACTACTTTTGTTGTCGCTTCATATTTGACTTGAAATTCAAAGTATTCATCAATTTTGTTCCAACCCACCTATAGAATCTTCTTTTGAGTTATTACGGACGTGTGACGACAATTATTATTTGAGAAAAATAATATTTTTAATAATAATTTTTAGAAGATTGTTTGATTAAAATGTAGAAAAAAAAAATTTGTTTGCGTGCATAATATTTTTATTCTGTGAATATGTGTGTTTTCAAATAACGATTATCAAATAGGGATTATATTTACGTAAGCCCCTTGTTAGCGTTATGTCATCAAATGCCATGGACTCGTGGTGCCTTTTCAGCGACGTGTATTGTTGGGAACGTCAGAAACTTTAATTAAAATTTTGTCTTTTAATGCATTTCTTCAAGTGATTATAAAAGTTGAGACGAAATAGGGACGATATTAAGTTCTTGTTTGTCTATAATTATTCAATGAAAACGAGTTTTAGAATAGTGAATTTTTGAAAAATATGAGTTTAAAGGATAGAAAAAAGTTTGAAGTTTACGTGTAAAATATTTAATATGCAGTAGAAAAATGATCTTGAGAATTTTTTTGAAATAATATTACAAACACGGGCTAACTTTCAAAACCAGGAAACGGGCGAGGTTGGGAAAAACACATTTTTTAATTTTTCAAAAAATATTTTAGTTGTTTTAATTAATTAAATTGTATGGAGTATATTTTATCCTTCTTAAAAGGGTCAAATGCTGATCTTTTTTTTTTTTTTGTCATAAGGTGCACGGGTCCATTTGATAGAGCAAATAAATTGAACCGGATGACGATGATGTTTCGAACAATGAAATGTTGGTATGAGGGTCTAAATGTTAAATATAAAATGATAAAAACGATGTGCACAATGAAGGTAAATAATTAGTACTTTTGTGTCAATTACCCAATATTGAAAATTGTACACTTTTACAAAAAATCGAGTGTAACTAAGCGCATCAATCAAAGACATCGAAAATCAAGGTATATTTAAAAATGAGATAAGCACCATTCGATTGAATGGTTCAACTGAAAATCGAATATACTAATCACAAGTAGATCGAATCTTCCAATTCTTATAATTGAAAATAAAATTGTTAAGTCTTTAATTATGATGTTTAGCACATCAATAGAGTGGACCGTACTCGTCATGAAGTATTTCATTATTAAGTCGTCGGAGACCCAAGTCTTGTATCGTTATTCTTTTTCCCATTTTGTTTCTAAATTTTTTTTTTTTTTTTGGAGCAGCAAATATTCCATTAATAGCATATGTATATATAATTTATATTTGAAATGTCTCTTTCTCCTTACCCGCACGCAATAGAATTCTAGTAATCTATGGCATAGGCAACAACGAAATACTGGGGCTATCGTTTTGGCTTTTTGTCCAACAAATTTCTGATGTTCACACTGGTTTTAGTAAGCAGTGGAGAAGAAGTGAAAGTTTAGGCACATTCACATGCATTATCAACTATTGGAAATAAGTGTTTTGAGAATCGGACGAGCGATCAATATCTTGAAAAATTGAAAATTGGACACGTAGACGTGAGAATTGGTCAAACTTCTTTTTAATCATATATTTCGATGAACTCACAATTACTGTGTGCTTATTCACCACGGGAATAAGAAAAAACCATGTGAGCACCATAATTATCGACTTACTTTTTGAAAGCAAGAAATATGTGAAGATATCTACTAATCTATTACAAAGAAACACATGCCTGATCTCATAGGGAATGTCAAGTATTCATATCAGTTTTGTAGCTTTTGCTACACTTACATTTCGGTTGGCGGTCTGATTTACGTTCCCTCATATAGCACACAGTTCTACCGTTGATTTATCCATAGTCGATGATCTTGATTTTGACATCCATTAAAATGTCATCCAAGATATACACAAAGATAGGACAAGTTGATTAATTCTACCAACATTTAGAATTTGACATTTTTCTTTGGAGAAATACTATATTGACTTTAGAGAATCAAATTCGTCAATGTATTTTTAGTCTGTTTTTGGATCTAGCTATAGAAGATATGATAAATTCAATTCCAATATTGTGTTTTCATATTTTTTTCAATTAAATCAGCCATTGAGTCATATAACTTTGTGAGTTTATGGCCTAAAACAAAAATAATGAAAGTATAATAAATATTTTGAAAATCAAAACGAACAATCCGGTTGAATAAGAAAAATTGGAAATCGGACGAAAACCCATCCGATTACATTCTTAGTCCCTGTTTGGTGGATTTTGATAAAAATTGATAATGTGTGGTAGAAAATTTGTGAATCCTAATGTAATTAAAATTAATTGTTAACTAGGATTTAGATTAAAATTAAAATTTTATTTTTTATCAAACAAAGGCTAAATACTACAAAAAACCGGTATGAAACCCGAACAACCCGGTTCTTGTCCTGTATATGTTTGCACCGCATCTTGGCCTTATTCCTAAACAATTTAGTGACTAAACAATTTTTTTATTTCAAAATAAGTTATTATTTACTTATAAGTAAATTCTTTGGAGGCTCATACGAACATTCATACTGTGTGAAGCCAATAAGGTTTACCGAATCAGATGACATGCTGATCAAAGACTCAGAGAACAGTCAAATAATATATGCATACAATACACATTTTCAAACAAAAAAACCAGAAAAGAATGAAAATTCCTACCAATTTCTCTCTTCAAATTCAATTTCCCATTCTACTCTTTTAAACAGACTAATATGCTCAATATTTTCATTCAAGCTGCCCAGATAACACAAAGTTAAGTTTGAGAAATGAGTAGTGATGGAATTGTGCAGAGGGCTCTTAGCAGCCTTGGAAAAGGAATCGATTTAACCTCTGATTTTCGACTCAAATATTGTAAAGGAGACAACAGACTCATTTTGCTCAATGAAACGGATACGAGAGAGCTTTCAGTTCCTGGTTTTGGAACATTCAAAGATGTTTCTATTGACATCAAATGCGATAAAGGTGAACGCACGCGATACCAATCCGATATCCTCGATTTCAATCAGGTATTCAATTTGCGATTAAAACGACTATGCGAATCCTTTTCGTTATCGATCTCTTAATGATTGAATTTGTTGCCATTGGTGCAGATGTCGGAATTCTTCAACCAGAAATGTTCAGTGCCGGGGAAAATTCCGTCGGGGTTGTTCAATTCATTGTTTGGTTTTCAGAGTGGATCATGGGCAGTAGATGCAGCAAACACAAAGTATTTAGGGCTCGATGGTTATTTCATTGTGCTTTTCAATGTTCATATTGATCGATTTCCTCTTATTCTGGCCGATCATGTACGAAACGCTGTTCCTTCTACTTGGGATCCATCTGCTCTTGCCAGGTAATATACAAAATTCGTCGTATCTATCTATCCATAAAATAAACCTAAGTCACTCTTTTGGACCGAGAATTATCTCCTTGACCTCCTCGACTTTGTTCACCACACACTAGCTTGTAGCAAAATTTAGGCCGGGTTAGCTTAATTAGACGAACAAAGTGATCAAATTGATACTAACTCGAACTTTAGTGACGTAATTGGAATAAAATAAATTTTATTTACTTAATTGAGATATCGACCAATAATTTTAACTAATAATGTTTTACTTCTCTCTTAGATTGGTAAATATCACCTAGGTCACTTTTAATGAAATTTCAATTGAGTCACTAAATTTTATTTTACTCAATTGAGTTATTGAACTCAAGTTTAGTTTCAAATTTCACCAATGTCACGTTCCACCATCTATCATCCTATAGACTAACGAAGATTTCTTAGATGGTAGGAATATTGTAACTAATATTCCACGTATATTAAAAAAAAAAAAAAACAATGTTAGTACGTGGAGTGGTGGTAAGTTGGAAGCCGCACAGTGATCGCATAGAATATATGTTATGGTATGACGGTTAATAAACAGTTTTCTTCAATTTATGATATGATACAAATGCGTGAAACCCGAAACCAAAATTGAAGTTGAGTGATCCAATTGAAAAAAATTAAAATTCAATGATCCAATTGAAATTTCCTGAAAGTTGATGAAGTTTGCCATAATTATAAATAGAATTTTATATCATCATTGAATAAATCGGTTGAACCTAGAAATTATAAATGCCAGAGCTACTGGATACAGCCAATTTATTAGATTATTGACCAAGTCAGTGAATAAAAATAATATTAGGTAAGCTATTTTCTTGGTTGTAGAATTTATGATTGGATGTATGATCATACAGTATCAATGTCAACGTTTTACCCAAAAAAGTCAGCAATATCAATGGAAGAAATCGCTAGACGTGTCGAGCATTTGATAATTAGATTAATATTAAAAAATTTATTTTCCCAGTTAGTTGGTTTGTATTAGCATCAAAATATTTGACATTTACGTGTTTATTTGTCAACACAAGAAAACTTAACTGGTTTGATTTGTTCAAATGTTATTTTCTTTGTGGAACTTTTAATAAACTTTTGAACTATGATTCTTCATAATTAATACGTTAAACCTCTTTTTCTAAAGTTATTATGAATGAAGACGTAATTTTCAAACACGATAAACCCGGGACGGATCTGGGTACAGCCCGATCTAGCCCCCAACCCATTAAATTTTTTTTAGTAAAAAAAATTGTTTTTATGTACGTATTAGTCCGATTTGTAATCCGATTTTGGATCCGTCCCTGTGATAAATCATGTTTGTCTCAAAGTATTTACGAAATTCAATGTTGTTCACTAAACCTCATTCTGTTATAAGTTAGTCGTTGAACTTAAACTTTATTTAAACTTGATTATGAACTTGAACGTAAATTACAACTTGATGATTTAATCGATATTTGTTACTGTGGCTAAGGAAAAGGCTAATGTAATAGTCTGGTTGGTAGCTTTAATTAGCAAATATTTAGCTCATGAGTCACTTTTTAAACTTGTCTAACAGAAACGGACTGATGGAGTGGTCAAATCATAACTGAAGTTACATTAAGCCCTTGTTCAGCGTAAATGAAAATCAGATTTTTAGTAAATTTGAGTAAAAATGATGAGATGTGTGGTTGAAAAGTTGAGGGTTCTATAAAATATGTGGTTAAAATTAATTATTAACTTTAAATTAAATTTTTTATTAACTTTTAATCTACACCAAACATGGGTTAAATGACTAACTTAAAACAAAAAGTCAAACTAGTTGTCGCTGATTGCTTTTTTTGGTCATGTGTCGAGAAAAAAAGTCAACAATGAATCGCTTGAATTAATTAAACTAACCTATCTGAGATATGAGTGATGATATTCAATTATTTTGTGATGTGTGACAGATTTATTGAAAAATATGGCACCCACATAATTGTGGGGCTGAGCATAGGTGGTCAAGATGTGGTATTAGTGAAGCAAGACAAGTCTTCCAACATGGAGCCATCACACTTAAAGAACCACTTGGATAACCTTGGTGATCAGTTGTTCACCGGGGCATGCACCTTTTCTCCACATCAATTCAAAACCAAAGAACAAAAAAACAAGGTTTCTTACATTTTTTTTATTTTTTATTTTTTGGTTTTTAATATAATTTTTGGTATATGACATATTTGTATATTTTGAAATCCAGGTGCCACAAGCTTTCAATGTTTTCGATCCACAGCCAAATCTTCTCAGCAGTTTCGCATCCATCACAGCAAAAGATGTAGGTTTTCTTATCTTTTTGCTAATGTCTGCTTGTGCTATAATGAATTGATTGTTCCACTTGTAATAAGGAGTTTGTGTTTTAATGTGAAACATTGACTCATTCTACTTCTGGTGGGATCTCATAATAAATGCAATAGTGTAAATCTTCTTACGTCACATGGCGTAAATGACATATTTGGTATGTTGGGATCAACAAAATTGAATGGGATAATGGTTTAAAATGTCTCGTAGTTAACTCTATTCAAGCCAGCATGTCAAATATATAAAAAGGGTTTCCTACATCTTTCTTTATCATAATACCGCAAGAATAATTTTTATGCAGTATTTGAAATATATAAAAATTGAAATTTTGTATGCTTATGTTGTATTTACTTCATAATGCCAAAAATGTTTTACAAATATAGTTATTTTTCTGTAAGTATAATTGATATTTGGAGCGAAAATCTTAAAATATATCATGCAAATTTCAAATTACTTCCCAATTTATTGTTAATTGAAATAGTGTCAAAACATAGTCTCATATTTGGACATTCTTCAACACATTTAGCTCTGTCTAGTTTACCATACAAAATATGAAGTAAAGAAGGGAAAAATTTTTGACTCGAAAATTGTGTTGAATGATATTTGCAGGGTATCAGTGTTATATGTTCAAAGCGGGGTGGAGACTCGTCGACCACTACACATTGTGAATGGCTTCTAACCGTACCATCAATGCCCAATGCAATTCACTTTAACTTCATTCCTATCACTTCTCTACTTAGAGGAGTTCCTGGCAAAGGGTTCTTATCACATGCCATCAATCTTTATCTTCGATGTAAGTAATACTTTATTACAAACATGAAACATATTGAGAAACAAATCAAACGAATGCAATTCTTGTAGAATACGTAAGAAGCAAGACATATAGATTGAAACTATCGTGTCTAGCAAAGTACGAAGTAGCTCTATAAAGAACAGAATGAGAAGAATATTAATATAGTCGACCTTAAGTTTACTTTGAATAACAGAATTCAGTTTTTTGTTTCAAATTCTTCCGTAACTATGTAAAATGAAACATGAATAAAATGTGTTTGTTTTGTGTGCAGATAAGCCTCCTATAGCTGATTTACAGTACTTCCTGGATTTTCAAGCTCACAGGATTTGGGCTCCAATTCACAATGACCTCCCGCTTGGCACAACTAGAAGCAGGACCATGCAAACACCTGCTCTTCATTTCAATTTGATGGGTCCTAAACTGTATGTAAATACTACTCAGGTAATGACACTTAGGGTGTGTTTGTCATCCTTTAAAAATTAAATTGTTTGTTACAGTATCATTTCTTCACCACACATTCACACAATAAAATAAGAACACACAAACCAATAAAATTTCTTTAAATTTTAACTACACATTCTCCAAAAAATACTATTCAAAACTCTATTCTTTCTCCCATAATGGGAGACAAACAGGGGCTTAATTTGTGCTCGTCAACAAAAATTTACAAGTTGGGAATAAGAA
Organism: Fraxinus quadrangulata; assembly: GCA_903798255.1. Taxonomy (NCBI): domain Eukaryota; kingdom Viridiplantae; phylum Streptophyta; class Magnoliopsida; order Lamiales; family Oleaceae; genus Fraxinus; species Fraxinus quadrangulata. The sequence continues at coordinate 27,798 of CAIGRB010063868.1, forward strand.
ATACCACTAATACGTGACAATGAAATGTCTACTTTGCACATTGCAATATCAATACTATACCTAGTTATTTCGTTTTTTTACTAGCGGCACGATTATTTTTTGAACCGTATGCGTCATGGGGTCATGACTAAATGTTACTGAATTCTGATCAGGTCTCAGTCGGAAAAAGACCGGTTACTGGAATGCGATTGTATCTCGAGGGCAAGAAATCCAACAGGTAATGCACTATTTTGATGCAAATTGTGATCAATTTGTGAGTGCCTTGTATTTTAGTCGGGAAAATTGTTAACTGAAAGGCAAACATTTAACAGGTTAGCAATACACCTCCAGCACTTATCGAACTCTCCAGTTCTGCTCCAAGACAAGCTAAGTGATGCTCTAACTTGGCGTGGATCAGAAGAAATAGCTGATGATCGATACATTGAAGCTATTCAGTGGAAAAAGTTTTCACACGTATGCACAGCCCCTGTAAAATATGATCCAAGATGGGCAACCGGAGAAGTAGATGTTGCGTTTATCGTCACTGGTGCTCAACTTTCTGTAAAGAAGCATGACACAAAGAGTGTTTTGCATCTGAGGCTCTTATACTCTAAAGTATCCAATTTGTTTGTCGTGCAATCTAATTGGATGCAGTGGGCATCAGAACATAATTCCATAAAGTCTGGTTTCTTCTCATCTATAAGTACTTCAATAACTGGAAATGTAGAGAAGGAGAAGGCACAACCAGTAATCGTGGATTCCGGGGTGTATCCAACAGGACCACCAGTGCCCGTGCAAACGCAGAAGCTCTTGAAATTTGTGGATACATCGCAAATGTGTAGAGGGCCACTGGATAATCCCGGACATTGGCTAGTAACCGGAGCAAAATTAGACTTGGATAAGGGAAAAGTATGCCTACGCGTAAAATTCTCCTTATTGAACATGTGTTCATGATAAAGAAGACACTGAATTAGGGAAGATGTTGCCAGAAAATCGACTCAGCAGAAGAGATGTTCGAGTTCAAACTAATGACTATATTTAAAATGTTGTAACAGATTAGTCCAGTGAGTTCAGGGACACTCTCCCGTATGTATGTTATGTATTCTGTAAATAGGAAATTTTCGTCTAGTATGAATCCCATATCCTTTATTCTTTTTTTGTTTGGTTTCTTTTATTAGCTATTGCAGAACCTCAATAATTAAAATGTATGAGTTTTGCTCCTACCGTACATTGATTAGAATCAATCATTTGGAATGGGAGTTGAAGTCATAAATTATAGGTTTGAAAAATGTATTCTTCTTCTACTCATTTTCAACAATATATTCATCAATAAAATAATATTACACGTAAATTCAAAACTTTTTCTTATTTTTTAACTACATATTGTCCATCACATCACTTGAAAAAATGCATTCTTTTCTCCACAATGTGTATCAAACACAGCCTCATTTACTCTTCGATCTTGTATTAAAGCATGTGATGCACAAATATATAATTGCAACGGGTAAATGCACGGTATTAGATATCGGGTCATAATGGAATGGTGACGTTATTTCACAAACTAGCTTGAGAGCCACGAACATACTCTATTTTAATGTTTTGATCGGATCACAAGGCATGATAACCTCTTTTACAATATTAATTAAAGGGAAAAAAAATCATAACTACTATACTTTAACGTTGCATTTTTAAAAATATCAAAGTTTGAGAAAATTTTCAGAATTCAGGTCTTATTTCAAGATTATTATTTTTTATATGAAAATAGTTAATAATTGATTTATGCAAGATAAGAATGTGATCTTAATTGGCAGTTATTTGAGGATAATTAACTACTTGCTCTCATCATATTCATCCCTAAAAATAGCTAAGCAAACATTTTGAGAAAAATCATTTTAAAATATTTTAATCAACAATAGTGAATATTGATTTCCCATTCATTTAAAATTTCACTCATTTCAACAATATGTATCTTATCCAGATTTGAGCCGGTCATCGATCTAGCCAAAGCACCGAATTAATGGAACAAACTAACGAAGGAAGCCCTGATAGTAGTTCTGAGATTTTTTTCAAGGGTGGTTTTGCTAGAGTGACAGAGCTACTCCACATACGCCCCCTGATGATGAGCGTTTGGACAGGCAGACCCTTGGATGTCTAGGGTCCATGTGGCCCTGACCATTTGGCAAAACCCTTTATCCAATATAGTCCCCTCCTATTTGCTATAAATTAAATATTCACATTTTTGAAGTGTGTTCCAAAATTCTTTTATTTGGCATTGTAACATAACATGTTTATGACTCTACATGCCTTTAGTGGAATTTATTGTTAGTATTTTTCAATTAATGTGTCTACTTTTTCAAATTTATAAACAATAATGATATGGAGGAAGAAATGAAGAACACATTCGATGTAAGCGTAGTAGATGCAAGCATATTTATATTTCAACACAAAACACTAGTTCATACCAAGCACGTATGGCTCGTTTTTTGCAGCTGTACTAGCTGCAATTAGATACAAGACAACGTTTTATAGTTAATATCAAATGCTCGAGGCATATTACATCAACTGACGATTTTTTCAGGTGAAACTCAAACCTCGACTGAAGTTCCTTTCAAGCGAAGACATTTGAAGGGACCTTCTCAGGCTAGACTTGTCCTTCTTGATCTGGACCAACTTGTCGTATACGCACCACGGGAAACTAATATAATGATCCCGATTCAGTCCCTCATTGTAGCAACCCCAGTATCTAGGATGATATGTGACATGATACCAAGCTGATGCTTTTGCATCCATATCGTCCAATTCACTTCCTTTCTTGAACATTTTCCGAGCTTCGCTCCTCAATGACCTCACAGCTGCACCAATGGCATCTGCATCTCGTCTTCGATCAAAAATCTTTGACATTTTCATAATACCACCACTCAGTATTTCAGCCTCAGTTTTTATCCCATAGTAATCCATCAGATTACCCAACTTGTAATCATACTCAGTTTTGCAACAAATTGCTTCGTCAATGTAATCTTCAAATCCATCTACTTCCATATCGGGATCATATGACTTCCTAGCCACTTCACGGGTAAAAGATTTAATAGGAGCCTTGTGGGGGGCGAAGTTTTTCACATCCCTAAAAAGCTTTCCTATCACACGTTTCGATTCGTAGGTTGTCTTGTCGGGCTTTTCCATGAAATCTGGATATTCTTTCACTCGTAAATGAGGTGGTATTACTGCAGGAACGCCGGTTTTTGGAAAGTCAACAGCAATGGAGAACAGCTTTGCCAACTCTATACAATGTTTACTCAACGCCTTACATGGTTCTTTATCGGCGAAGACTGTGTGGGCATTGGCGATGATTCCTAAACTGTCGTTCACAATATAGTTGGTGAAGTACTCCTCCACTTCCTGTACCACAGGTTAAATAAAAACCGCATGCTAAGTACTGTAGAAAACACCTAGATTATCAGATTAGCAAACATTAATTTTCAATAATACTGCGCAATGAGAACGAAATGAAGAGTTTCAAATCATGTGAGAGCTAGAACAATGTTCATTTGGTCCAACTTATTTAACGATGTAGCCATTATTTTGTCTACAACTTTTATTTCTAATTCTTGATTCCTCTTTTTATCGCATCTTCATCTTAGAATTGCATTTCAGCTTGACTTGAACATGCTGTTCTACAGCTTTCAAGACATTGCACGACTATGTAGCTCTGTAAGAGTTTCAATCCAATGGAAAAATAACATCAATCAAATAATAGATAGCTATATTACTCAAAAAGTTTCATTAAACAAACAGTTTTCTCGACACTTCCAGACATCAATAAAAGTATATTAGGTTTCCAAGTATTCACAAATAATTTCCAAGACTATCGACAGCAACATAAGAACATCTCCAAGAGATTCTCTATTTTTAAAGAGCATATTTTATCATTTGAAGAGCATCTATAAATTTAAAGAGTTAAAATTTTGAATTACTCGAACAAGTTCTTTATATTTAACATTTAATTTTACTATTCCCAAAAAATATTTTCTATTTTTCTTTATATTTTATTTTAACTAGCATTTCTTTTTTTTATTTTATTATTTTTGTACATTGAAATATTTTGAATGCATTTAATTATAGAGAGTGAAATTTAGAAATACTCCAATAAACTCTTTATATTTAACTCTTAATTTTACTACTCTCAAAAAATATTTATTATTTTTCTTTATTTTTTATTTTAACTAACTTTTCTTTAGATTACTTTATTGTTTTCCTACATTAAAAATTGAAACACTTTGAATGCATTTAATTATAGATATTGAATTTGGCTCTCCAAACCCACTCTCTAAATTAAAATGTTAATTTAAAGAGTCTCTTGAAACATAATTTTAAATGTTGACTCTTTAAAATAGAAAGTACCTCATGTTTAAAAAGTCCTTTGGAGATGCTCTAATATGCCATCAGATAATCTAAGGGCCCGTTTGATAGGCCATTTTTCCATGGAAAATGGAATTGAAATTTCATTTCCCACTTTTGCCATGTTTAATGGCACTTTTTTTTTCCAAGAATTGGTTTTCCACCTTTGCCACCTTTTCTTGGTTTTAATTGAATTTCAATTCCCACCTTACATCATTTTTTTTTTTTTTTAACAATAGAAACAAATTCTATCCACACTTGTAAAAAATATTGTCCCTTTAATTGACAATTTCCATGTAAAATAAAGTCAAACGAACACAAAAAATTTACAAAAGATTTTTATTTTTTTTGGCAATCCAAACAAATTGTAAGAAATTATATCCCTTTAATTGAAAATTTTCATGAAAAATAAAGTCGCCAAAAGAAAGAAAATTTTAACATTTTCTAGAAAATTATATCAATCAAACACAATTAATTGACAATTCCCAGTAAAACAAGTTCTAGGCAATTCAATTTCCTACAATTCGTTTTCTTTCCACCCAAATTCCATCTTTGATTCAAACGGACCCTAATAGATAAATGAAAAGTTACCAAAATTTAATCAGTTCTCACTACTGTTTTTTATTTATTAAAGTTCCATGTGCTGAGCCTCATATAGGAAGGAGTCAATGCTTTTACAGCATGATAGGAGACAGAACATAGAAAGTGAACACCAGTAAGAATGGCCTTTTAGCAATATTCTCCATACTTTGCAAACAAAGACCCAACAAATGACGTAAAAAATATCACAATGAAGAGAACATACCAATAACATAACGGCAAAAGTGGGAACAAGATATGAGGTTTATAGATATCATATTAACAGCAAGTAACATTTGACGATGATTTGATGAGGATATTAGCAGCTCTTTCGTCAAATTTTAGTCTCTCTAAGAATGGTCATTAGCATTCGATCATTATGAATAACAAAAAATAGAAACAGCATGACTTCAAATGTTACTAAAACACAGAACCACATTAATATGCCAGTACCTCAATTGTCACATCATGATCCTGTTGTGTGCTTGGAGCTGGGGTATAATCCATAGGCGAGCTTTGCTTTGGTGGAATCAAGTCAGGGTCCCAACTAACAAAGTAAATGTCTCCATCCAAATCACTTCCGGAACATTCATTTGGGTGAGGTCTGTAATTAGGACAACCAAAACCTTATGGAATATAATTAAACAGAATATAGTGCACAGTGAAAATATCATTTAATTAAATAAGAGATAATAGGAACATGCTAGCAGGGTGAAAATTCTTGAAAAATAAATCCTCGAAAATTGTATTCTGATCCTAATAAAGTGTTACTAAATTTACCAACTAGCATCTTTAGAAATGATAATTTATTGGACATGAAAGTGATAGAAAGGCTAGTGGATTTATTAAGCATGATTGCAAATGCAATGACAAAGGACATTTTTAAGAAAAATATGATATATTTGTAATTCTGAAAAGGCTATTTTAGAATAGCACAATTGCCTAGTACTGGGAAATCCACATTGGGACAATGCTGCATCATTTGTTCTACAGATTCAGAGTAATTCTTGACCCATGATTGCCCAGTTGACTCAAACGATATTTACCTGAATGCATAAGCCCTCATAAAGTTCTTGCAGATACGATTAGATTAGAAGCATTCAAGAAGTTCAATTTACCTTCTTCCTTTCTGAGGGAAAACCACACAGTCCACCATGTGGTACAACGCTGGCACATCAACAGCCATTAATTTACGCACATCACCTGGGTGCAAGCACGGATTTTTAGCAACAGCAACCATTCCATTAACAATGAATTTATAATCACCCGATGTATTGTCATACAATTTATGGAAATCCTCATAGAATCGTCTACGCCCAGCACCAGAAAACTGAACGAACACCTGGCCATATTCTAAACTTTCAGTTTCATCTAGGCATCCCATCATTTGTCTAGCTTTTGGAACAAATATTCTTGATTTCACTCGCAAGTCCAGTAACTTCGATGCGCGAAATGCTTGTAGCATCATTGAGAGAAATGGTTCACCATCAGGTTGATAGCCACACCTTAGCATTTCCTTGAGAATGTTTGTATTTTCTCCAGGAGACATCAAATCCAACGCCTCTTCTGCCCTCAATGGATCAACTAAAATAGTATCCAGTTGAGCAACTGCTTCTCTTTGCTTCTTCTCAAAGACATGATCCTCAACTCCAAGAGTGGACAAAAGAGAGATGATTTGGCGATTCAGAAAACAAGGTTGATATTTACTACATGCCAGAACATCTAATTTTGTGTTTTGCGACTCATACTTCAACATGCTCGGTCTCAAAGACAACTTCCTTCGTGAAGTGGGATCAACAGCCACAACACCTTTGTAGCCACCATACCTGATCTGAAAGGCAGAAGGAAAAGATTTTTTTAGTCCACATTTTATGGCAACCCTCTGAGCAAAATCACCAGATATCTTCCCAATTCCATCAGAAAAAACATACTTGGTTGCCCCTCTTACTACCTCTATGTCAGAAATATATTCAATCTCATCCTTGCCAACACTCAAAGTTTCCGTTGAGGATCCAAAAGATTGACCAAGTCTTGCAGCATATTTTGCCACATTTCTTATGGAACGAAAATCGCCCATCCACTCACGGATTTTATCAGCATTATCATTAGCCGTTGAAGCAAACATCCAAACAGAATTATCCCGCAACTGACTTGAGGAAAATGCAAGAAAATCAAATTTCTTATCACCAATAACAATTCCATTTTTAAGCGTTGATAATATCCTTTCAAAAATCTCTGTTCGTCTATTCTCATTTCCAGAAGCTACCTTGGGGGATAAATCAGCAGAATACATTTTCTCCCACTCTTCGTCGACAAAAGAAACACGAAGAAAATTATCAATATCTTTTCTATAATGTCGTAACACACGGTTTGACACATTCACTTCTGGACCAGAGAAATACACTTTGCTGGGTGTCACTTGAACCCTGCGTACGTATACCAGTCCATCATCTAAACTAATGGCAGGTGATTTTGGAGACCGTCTCATCTTGCGGTATTTGTCATACTGCTCCATCAGCCAGCTCACAGGATTATAGCAGCATTCCTTCAAAATGTAAAGTGTCTCTAGAGCATACTCTATATACCCAATCTCTATTCTCCGTGGATCAACCAACCTAAAAAAATTGGCATCTAGGATTGGTCCTGGAAGACATCCATTTTGTACCAAACTGCAAATCTTGAACAATATATTACACGGCAATTCAATTCCATTAGGAGGACGCAGAATGGGTACTAGGGATGAATTTTGACAAAATGGAGAACCAGTCACCAAACTGAATTGACTTTCACTTTCGTTGTAGTAAGCAAAATTATCTGGGAAATTTGGAAGCTTCATGCCATATGGGAGCTGCAGACACACACCAGAAGATTGTCCAATACACGATTGAGTGAAATCTGTTGTTCGAATCCACTGATCATCTGGAGTTTCCTTAAAATAGCTGTAAATAGATTCATTAATCTTCTTGTAGATACGGGGAGCACCAAATAACTGCACAACAAAAGAGAGAAAATATTCATCAGCAATTATTTCTATCTTACAGATAGAAAATGAGAACACATAATTGTAGCAGCTTCATAAAAGTATAATAAGAACATTCTGGTTCAAAGAGTATGAGAAGATGAATTATGATACCACAATACAGCCTTTTGTCAGCTGGTAGTGTGGTAACCCCAAAATATATTATAAAAATACAGAAGCGAAAATTCTTCAGGATTCAGAGAATCTAGCAATAATGGTATGCTGTGACCACCAAATAGAGGACTGACTTCTCTGCTTGCTCAGAAGAGTAAAATTCAGGTGTCAGGCCAGGAATCTTCACTTGGTGATGTTGGATCTTTCTACATGCAAAAATATACTAAAAACTCAGAAGTAATGAACTGAGTTAAGACTCATGATTTTAAGGGAGGATTCACAGATCAGGGTGTGTGTATCAGGGAACAAAGAAACAGTAGAATCTAGGTGAGATGATTTTTTTCCACAAAACTTCAATATTACAAGAAGTTACCTTTATTAACAATTTATGTTAACGGTCTAATAAATAATAATTCTTTCATACGCACAAATTCACTGTGTTCTGCCATGGCTAGTGCCTGAAACTAAAAACAAATCAACCTACATTTGAAAGAGCAAACATTCCTAACAGAAAAGAAAGAATGACAACATCATCATCTAGAAGTAATAGTTAATTCAATCATACTCTATGGTTGCATTTGGTGCATTGTATTAGAGCGTATAACGAATTTAGTCTAAAATTAGATTCGATAGTAGGTTGACTGTATAATGATGAATGTGGATTACATTCTTTAATCTTTTAGCATAGAAGATGCCACGTGCAATACCAACTGTATAACATAATGTGGCAGAGGATGGAGATTTGACCAGATAAGATACCTTTTATAAATGGCTTCTTTTTTTTTTTTTTTTTTAACAAACCTTAAAAAACAAACCTGTATGAGGAGAAGCTTCGCAGTTTGATCTCGTGGACAATATAGCACAATCTGCCATATATTCTCGTACGAGAGCTGAAGCTTGTATTCAACAGAATTTAAGCAGAAAAGGAAGTACATTTTCTTCATACCAGTTCCAAATTTAACGGAAACATCTGTGTTTTTCCACAGCACTGAAAACTTCTCTGCCGATATTTGACATCCGAAATTTATTACACATTCCATTTCATGCAGGTACGTTCTTGGATTTTGCATGATGTCAATATCCATTTCCCGAGCCTTCAAATAAGAACTACCATAATACAGGCCTTTTTCTGCCAAATAAATAATTTTATCAGCATATATGCTATTCTTAAATTGTACTCGGGCAAATGCTCTTCGCCCTCCTTTGGACTGCTTTACTTCTAAGGCAACTACATTTCCTCGGCCCGTATGTAGCTCCAAGAATGTCTTGACAGCTTCTGCAGCAACAAGATAAGGGAAGCCAAACACCTGAATTGTCTTTCCCATATGGATGAATGGTAGCTGCAGTTCAGTCACGAAATAATAATTATCAATGCAATTTATAAACCACAGCGTTGAAGGATCCATGAGGAAAGAAGAATGGAGGAAGAGAGAGGGAGAGCAGTAGAGACGAGAGACAGATGCCTACTTACTGAACCCCAAGAAACAAGAAAAAAATGTAAGGACACAACAATGAAAATGACAATCTTTCATGTACTTTGTGGTCCGTGGAAAGGAAATGTAGTATCATTTTTTTCCCAACTTCTTCAAAAAAAGAGAGAGAATAAAATAACAGAGAAACTAAAGAAAAACGAGAAACTGTGAAGTTTTATAAAAAGAGGAAATCTAGAAGTCCTAGATGATGCAGTCTCCAGGAACTTTGGTTTCAATGGAACTCCGATAAAATACTGATTTACACTTCCTAATTAACACTTCCCTCTCAACTTTTCCAAATAAAAAAAATTAAAATCCAACAGTTCAATAGAAGCATGAGCAAGTAAAAAAAATTACGAGGGATTTGAATTCTGAGCTAGATGAACATGAAGCAATGAAGCATTTCACATCCATAGGGGTTAGTAATTAATTTTGGATCCCTTTTCCAATTGACTGGGAGGACATAGATCTTCTTTCTATTATTATAAAAATCTGAAGTCCAAAAACAATCTGGAATAAGAGTGTAGACATTTTTATTAGCACATAACAATATAATAAACTGATTATCCATGAAACGAGTTGACACAAATAAACTTTGGAAGTTTATCATTGATTCCTCGAAAACAATATAAAGATCCTCAGATGTCTACACAAGATGATAAACGTTGAAGAAGTATTGAAAGTTAACCATGAAATCGAGGTTATTACAACTTAGTAGGAAGATAGCATTACATCTACTGAGTACACGAGTTTTTGAATGAAAAGGTTAGCTATTTAACACAGATACCATTTAATGATAAGTTTTCTTCTCATCTTGTCCTGTTTTATATATTTCATATTTTCTGCATCCTACCATTTGATCTTGTAAAAGATAAACAATTCAATGGCTGTAATTTTCGGGGCATTTACCTATCTTATAGTAGCACATTTCACATGAAAAACTATTGCAACAAAGAGTACCCCTTCCCTCAATACATTACATATTGAAATATGCACAAGGTGCACATATCAAAACAACAAACACGGTCATATCAACCTTCAAGACTATTACACTTCTATTGTACTTCCAAAACATTGTCATGAATAGTTTTGATTACCGAATCATCTAGTTCAAAGAATTAGCTGGAAGGTAATCTTTTACACTCCCGTGTTTGGTAACACTTAAACCCATGAGGTTACAAAAATCATTTCCCAACAAATTTGAATTTAATCCCATTCCCTTCTCTAAACTAAGGAAATTCCATTGAAGGTAGGGGCTTTGAAAGTACAGTATCGTTCAAGCTAAAGCAGTCCTACTACTGTGATTAATTTTATCAATGTGCTTACTTTAGTAACGTTATGAGTTATTTAGGGGGTGTCATCAACTGAATTTATAATGAATTTAAAAAATCCTTATAAATTCACGTGTCGCAACTGAGATTTTATTGAATTCTAAAAATTTAGGTCTCTTTAATAACTCTTGAATTTATAAGGATTTTATTAATAAAGAGATTTGGATGGATTTCTGGTTTAAAGCTACATATAACAAACTCTTATGAAATTTCACCATTTTTAACTAGATTCTTATGGATTTCGTGAAAATCTATTCAAATTCACGAAATCCATTAAAATCCCAGTTGATATTTTTGGCTTTTCCGAGTAGTTAAAATGTTTAACTTGTTATTAGTTCAAAATTCATCTAGCCAAATGAAAAGGAAAATTAAAATTAAAAACTTCAAATATTGGAATTCAAGAGAAAGCCCATCTTTTTAGTTTTTAAAACAACTGTTTTCCCAGTACAGAAAAATCACACAGATGACAATATTTCTTGAACTTCTCTGTCCTTTCCCTCAACACAACCCAACCCAACCCAACCCAGAACGTTAAACACAATAAAACGTACAGTAAAATCACTAAGAAAACCCAAGAAACAGTTTATAATTTTTTTCTTGAAACTCATCAACCTGCATTAACGTGTCAATACAACTGATCAAAAAAATGGGATTTGACTGTAACTCGGTGTGAAAGTGAAAGAATCTTACAAAGAAAATGAATAGACTTGTTAGAACTGAGAACTAGTTCACCATCACAATCTTGATCACGGGACTAGACTTTATGAGGCTTCTTTCACTTTATCACGGGACTAGCTGAAGATGTGTGTGTGTGTATATATATAAGATGTATCTCCTCGTCTTGTGGGGGAAGGAGTGAGGGAGTCAAGTTTTTTTTTTCCCCCCTAAAACAGTGGATTACTTTTTCTTTGGTTTAATTATAGTTGCTTTCAATTTGTTTTTAAATTGTTTTACAAATACGACAAATTTTTTCCGATTGTCCTTTTAAAAATATAGTATTTGTCATGAAAATTAATAATAAAAGTCAATAAATTTGTGTGTATTATAATAAAAATCAAAGTTCTATATTTATATGACGGAATTAGGGATACAATGATAATAATTTTTAGAACTGCAAGGGTACAATTGTCATTTACTAATAAAATTACTATTTACAACACTCCCATTTAAATGATGTATTACAAAATATATGCCTCATTCAAACTTTGTTTGATAAAAATTCAATAGGACAAAAAATCAAACGAAAGAAAAATAGTACAATTATTTTGGAACATTAAAGATAAATACTGTCTCATTAAAACCTTACTAGGAAACCCTAGTGGAAAAAAATCTAAGCAAAGGAAAAAGACTACAGTTACTCCTTTGATATTGATCATTGAAAATTTTTGAATCGACGCATTCCAATCTTGTGAACCAATTTCTTGAATGTAGATGTTGGTAGTGCTTTTGTAAATCAATCAACCACATTGTCACTTGAGCGAATTTATTAAACATCGATGTCATCATTATTCTAAAACTCGTGTGTATGAAATAATTTTGGAGAAATATGCTTCGTCATGTCACCTTTAATATAACCTCATTTGTATTGTGCAATACTAGAAGCATTGTCTTCATACAAAATTGTTGGACTATCTTTTGTTGAAATTGATATACATGATGCTCGGATATGATAGTCATATTCTTTAACCATACACATTTTCGATCTATTTCATGGATTGCAATAATTTCGGAATGATTTAAAGATGATGTCAATTATTGCTTTACATATCTCTATGATATAGCTATTCTTCCACGTGTAAATACATATTCTATTTGTGATTTAGTTTTATGTGGGTCAGAGAGATAACATGTATCTGCATATCCCACTAAAGCAGATCCCGACTTTTGAGAATAAAATATTCTCAAATCAATAGTACCCTTTAGGTAACGAAAAATATATTTAACACAATTTCAATATCTTTATATTGGTATAGAGGTATATCTTGCAAAGAGATCAACGAAAAAACTATATCGGGTCAAATACATTTTGCAAGATAAGTTAATACTCCAACTAAGATGTGGTACTCAGGACCAAGAACTTTTTTCTCCATCTTCAAGTGGACGAAAATTATCCTTTTTTACATCAAATTATCGAACAACCATAAGTGATGTCAATAGATGTACACTATCCATATAAAAGTGTTTTAAGACTTTTTCTGCATACGTAGATTGATGAACAGATAATGCTTCTGAGAAATGTTTAATCTACAACTCGAGGCAGAATTTGATTTTTCCCAAATCTTTCATCTCAATTTCATTTTTCAAATAATTTACAGTTTTGTTGAGCTCTTCTGAAGTTTCAATTAAATTTAAACTATCAACATAAACTGCCACAATTGCAAATCAAATTCACTACATTCACAAGGCGCATATCGAGCTTTTGTGACACAATCAAATTAATTAAGAATTTAAAAGTGATGGTGTCCATCATGGGAGAATATGTTTCCTTACAATCAATTCATGGTCTTTGTGAGAAACTTTGAGCTACGAGTCGAGCTTTGTATTTTGTAATTTCATTATTTTCATTTCTTTTTCATACAAAAACTCATTTGTATCCAACAAGAATTACATTTTCAGGTGTTCTAATTACAGTTTCAAACACTTTTCGTGTCTCTAAGGAATTCAATTCCGCATGTATGGCTTCTTTCCACTTTGGTCAATTATATCTATGTTGACAGTCTTTAACGGACTGTGGTTCATAATTCTCGTTTTGCATAATATTAAGAGTCACGTTAAAAGCGAAAATATTGTTCGTTCCCATTATTTATGGGATAACATATAATTTATTAGAATCTCATTATTTTCGGACACTTGTAATTCTTTAGAAACTATATTTTCAATATTTGATTGATCAATTTTTTCTAATATTACTTATTCTAAAATTTTTGATTGATTTTTCTCTTGCACTTTTCTTTTTCGAGGTACGGAGTTTTTTAAACTAATTGGTCGACCACGTTTCTGACGTATTTGAGATTAATTTGTTACAGCAAATTGTCTTGGGAGGACATCAATTTTTGCTGAAATATTTTCTACTGGTATATATGACTTTGTCACTTTTCTTATGTCAACAAATACATCTGATAATTAATTTGCGACTATTTATAAATAAATGATTTTTTCAACATTTTGCTCACATTGATTGTTGCGGGGGTCAAAGTGAGATATAGTTGTTTCATTCCAAGAAATTTTACCTTATTTATCAGGATATAATTTTTTCCCTCCAATGTTAGAAAAATCATGTCATCAAAATGACATCTGCAAAATGTACAGTAAATAAATCACTGGTTAAAGGTTCAAAATACCTAATAATAGATGGTGAATCAAAACCCACATAAAACTCAAATTTTCGTTGGGAACCCATTTTAGTCTATTGTGGGTGTGAAATAGGGACTTGAATAGCACAATCAAAAACCCGCTTGTGAGAAATATTAAATTCATGACCAATTGCCAAATGTAAAGGTGAATATTGATAATATACAGTGTGTCTGATAGAACCAATGACACAGTATGTAATATGATATAACCCTAAACAAAAGGTGTGAGTTTTGTTTCCATAAATAATATCTAGCAATAAGTCGTAGACGTTTAATAAATAACTTTGCTAAACCATTTTGTGTATGGACATGCGCTACCGAATGTTCAATAACAATCACAATTGACATGCAATAATTATCGAATGCTTGTAATTTAAATTCACCACCATTGTTAAGAAGAATAATCTTGATTGAGTAATTGAGGAATTGCGCTCTTAATTTTATTATTTGAGCAAGTAGTCTAGCAAAAGCTACATTTGTAGTGAAAAGTAGGCAAACATGTGACCATTTAGTAGAATAATCAATTGATACCATAAAATAAAGAAATGATCCACATGGTGGGTGTATTGACCTATATATATCTCTATAAATTCTTTCCAAAAAAGTTAGAGATTCAATATTGACTTTTATAGTCGAAGGTCTAATGACTAACTTACCTTGCGAACAAGCTATACATGGATAATAATTACGTAAAAGAATCTTCTGATTCTTTAAATGATGTCCATGTAAGTTGTTTATTATTTGACAAATCATTATAACTCCTGGATGTCCAATCGATCATGCCAAAATATAAATTTTTTTGGATCAACGAACTTCTGATTTGTGATAATATTTGATTTGACAATTTTTATAAACATATAATACATATCAGATAGGGGTGCATGAAATTTTTCTTTTTTCTGCTTCTAGCCATATACAAAAGAAGTTATGCAAAGATATTCGATATTATTTTCTTGTATCGTCTCAATGTGATATTTATTACAACGGATATCTTTAAAACTAAACAAATTTCTTCTGAATTTGCTATAATAAAGTGTATCTTCAATATATAATTTTGTATTATTTGATAAAATAATACAAGCTCTTTCGGAGCCTCAACAATATTCGGTGCACCTAATATCGTATTAACATTATTTTCTACTAATGTTAAGTCCAAAAAATATATTTTATCTTGAAGAATAGTATGTGTAATTGCACTATCAATTAGCAAGTATCTTGACATTCCATTGTGAATCTATAAAAAAATAAATATATTTTAAAAACTTAAATTTAAATTTAAAA
>CAIGRB010063871.1:0-22594 GCA_903798255.1 Fraxinus quadrangulata
GCCTGTTAAACACAGTATAAATAAGTCCCATATTGTAACAAAAAGGGGGATCGGTCTTGGTTGCTAAAAAGAAATAAGATAGAAAAAAGCTGTGATTTTTATTTGATTCACGACAATAAGAAGGGGATATGGCGATTGAAACGATTGACCGTCTGTTTCCTCTATTCTTGTAAGCGACACATTGATCTTGTCCCACAATTCATAAACATCATTAACAACTTCTTATTCGTTTGACACAACGATTATCCGTTGATATCCCGACCGGCCATGTTGTCATCCCTTCCATCGTCTCCGGTTGAATACCGTTGGAATTGAGACACGTGTCGTAAGTCCGGTATCGACACCTGTTGGGTTCATTTTTTGAGGTCAACAGGTTCCAAAGGAAGAACCACGCCCAAAAAGTGTTTAGTGAGCATTAAGCAAGGAAAGAGCAAATTGCTTAAAAGTTACCTCAATAAGTTCAACAAATAGTCCATGGAGGTTAAAAAAACTCAGATAACACCGAACTCATAACAGTTCTTTCTGGGCTAAGGCTTAAAACAAGGTTTTAGTAGTCTGTACATAAAAATGGACCTCGAACATATCACGAGTTTCTTAATCGAGTGAAAAAACATATAAGTGCGGAGGAAGCCACTTCAGATCAAGAGGAAACCAAGTTGAATCCACAATCCCCACACCCAACAAAGGAGAAAAAAGTGGCTAAAAGGTTCAATCATGAAAAGAAAAATGACGAGAGGGACAGAGATCGTCCTAGGCCTTATCCGGATAGATTCTATGAATATCACCTATTAAATACTAGCTTCGAAGAAGTTTTCTTGCAAATAGGAGAAAAAGAAGCATTCCACAGACCCCCATTTCAGAAAAAGGATCCAGCAAAGAAAAATTAAGGAAAGTACTACCAATATCAAAGGTCGGCAGGACACAACACAGATGATTGCAGAAACCTGAAGGAAGAGGTGGAATCTTTAATTCGATGAGGTCATCTATAAGAGTTTATGGCTAAATCCGGAGAGACGAACCAAGTGTGCAATCAACAACCTTACCAACCAAGGACAGTTCAACATAAGGATGTCAATTTGGCTCGTCGGCTCGGGCCACCCGTAGCTTGGCCCGACCCTAGGCTCGATAGACGACCTCTCTGAGATAGGTATTACTGAGAAACACCATAGAAATGTAATGGACGACCATCTTTCGTTCGACAACAATGAAGTAGATCCACATCCTTATCTCAGAACCCGGTGGTTTCAATACCCATAGCATGAGTAATCATTCTCAAGGTTATAGTTGATACAAGAAGTTCTCTCAACATACTCTATACCAACACACTGGAATGGATGGGTATTCCACTAAATTTTCTACTACCATATCCTAACGTAGTTTTAGGACTCAATGGAGCCCTCCCCAAGCAAAAGGGTTAATCAACATCTCTGTTGAAGTTAGCAAACCTCCACGTCAAACTAAGTTGAAAGCTGAGTTCATAGTATTTGATTCCAATTCAGCCTACGACACCATAATAGGGCAGCCCCTGCTATTCAATCTCAGGGCAATTGTGTCCATGTACCATTACTTACTCAAATTTTTCACGCCTCATGGTGTAGGTCAAGTTAAGGAAAATAGGGACATTGCTGAGAAATGCCAGATCAAGATCTACCTGTAAAGAATGATGCATATATTTTCCTAGGAGTTTATATGGCATATTTGATTGAATCCAACCTTGGCTCATTAGACCCACGTGTAAGGGTTAAAGGGGGAGAACATGTGGAAGAGCTGGACAGAGTAGTGGTTGGACTAGGTGATCCACCAAGGGAGCTTAGAATTCCTCCAACAGAATCTTAATTTTTTGCTTGGAATTACGCGGATATGAAAGAATCGACCCCAAAGTCACTTGCCATAGGTTGGGTATCGACCCTTTGGCGCGACCTAGGCGGCAACGACGTCGGCCTTTAAACCCAGAGAGGTACGAGACATTAAATAAAGAGGTGCCAAAGTAGTTTCACAATAGGTTCATCCGTGAAGCAAAATATCCTAAATGGGTTGCTAACCCAGTTTTCATAAAGAAAAGTAATGGAGATTGGAGAATGTGCATAGATTTCACTGACCTCAACAAAGCATGTCCTAAGGATAGCTTTCCTCTACCAAGGATAAACTAGATGGTTGATGCAATGGCAGGACATGAGTTACTTAACTTCATGGATGCATACTCAAGGTATAATCAAATCCCTATGTATGAACTGGACCAAGAACTTACCACCTTCATTACTGACCGAGGTCTTTATTGTTACAAAATGATGTCTTTTGGCCTAAAAAATGTCGAAGCCACTTATCAATGTGTGGCCAATTCCATGTTCACCAAGTAAATTGACAAAACCATGGAAGTGTATGTTGACAATATGCTAGTTGAAAGTGTGGATGCCAGAGACCATCAACAAAGCCTTGTTGAAATGTTTGAAATCTTGAGAAAGTATAAGATGAAGCTAAATCAGCACAAATGCGCCTTCGGTGTAAGTTTCGTAAAGTTCTTAGGTTATCTCGTTAATCGCCGAGGAATCGAAGCAAATCCAAAAAAATACGGGCCATCATTGAAATACAATCCCCAACAAGGCCTAAGGAGGTTCAAAGCTTAACTAGACGAATAGCTGCTCTCAGCCGCTT
This sequence comes from Fraxinus quadrangulata, assembly GCA_903798255.1. NCBI lineage: Eukaryota > Viridiplantae > Streptophyta > Magnoliopsida > Lamiales > Oleaceae > Fraxinus > Fraxinus quadrangulata. The sequence goes on from CAIGRB010063871.1 coordinate 2,653, forward strand.
CATATCAAAATCAACTAATCGATGTAAACCATTGTTCGATGTCCTACGATGATGGAAGAAGTTTGAATAGACTCTTGAATGCCAACTAGCCTTTGATGAACTAAAATAACTATTGGCATAGCCACTAGTGTTGTCAAAACCAAGAGTAGGCGAAATGTTGATTTATATCTTGTAATGTTTGAACATGTCTTAGCTAAGGAGGTTGAGACCGTACTTTCTAGAGCATCCTATTGAGATCTTAACTAACTATTCGTTAAGGCAAACTTTACAAAAGCCTGATACTTCAGGACGGATGGTCAAGTGGGCAGTGAAGCTCAGATAGTTCGACATAAAATACAACATTGTACCTCCACAAAAGGTCAAGCACTTGCCAATTTTGTTGTGGAGTTTAGATTGGAACCACTAGGAGAACTCCCTCATGACAGTCCATAGGAGCTCTTCGTAGATAGATCCTCTATCAGAGTTCGATCAAGGGCAGCATTTGTCCTGGTTATTCCTAATCGTCAGTTATTCTGTGAAGCCTTGTCGTTTGACTTTAAGGCTTCCAATAATGAAGCTGAATACAAAGCGCTAATAGCTGGGTGAGGATGGTAAAAGAGATGTAAATCCCTTATTTGGTAGTCCACAATGACTCACAATTGGTGGTCAATCAGATCAATGAGGCCTACCAAACTAAGGAAAAAAGGATGAACGGCTATCTTCAAGTTGTTTGGCAAGAATTCGAAAATTTTCAAACTATTCTGGTCAAACAAATTTCCCAAGCTTAGAACGGTCATGCTGACACTTTAGCTCGATTGGCCATAAGTAAAGGAATATAAGAGTTTGACAGCATTCCCGTAGGAATGATTTTCTATCCTACCATTGAAAGACTAGAAGTTGTCTCCATGATGATCGATCACAGGCCTACATGGATGAATGAAATCAGTTCCTATCTAAAGACGGGGATATATCCTGAAGATCCCATTGAAGTAAAAAGACCCGAATGAGGTCAGCAAGGTACACATTAATTGACAATATGCTCTAAAATTGGGGATATTCGATACCTTTATTAAGATGCCTGAATGAAGAAGAAGCATTTTATGCTTTACAAGAAGTACATGAAGGAGTATGTTGAAATCATTCTGGAGGACAATCGTTGGCTCATAAAATCATACGTTAAGGATATTTCTGGCCCACCATGAAATGGGATGTGTTACAATTTTTGAGAAGATACGGTAATTGTCAACGCTTCACTCCCAACACCAAATTTCTGCCAAAAGAGTTGAACTTCGTAATGGTTCCTTGGTCGTTCTCCAAATGGGAGGGTTGATTTAATAGGCCCCATGCTTCCCGAAAAAGGTGGAACGAAGTTTGCGATTGTTTAAGTCCATTGTGTGTAGGTTTGGAATACCTCATTTCATCATAACAGACAATGGAAAGCAATTTGATAATACTCGCTTCACAAATTTTTGCGAGAGACTTGGTATACGGAAGCATTTCTCCGTGCCAAACCATCATCAAGCTAATGGTCAAGTTAAAGCAATTAATAAAATCATGAAGCATACACTAAAGACAAACTCGATGCTCTTAAGGGGGGATGGGCTGAGGAACTTCCCAGTGTACTATGGTCTTATCGTACTACGCCAATGAATAGCACTAGAGAAACCCCTTTCTTTCTGGCTTTTGGGGTGGAAGTTGTGAGCCTATTGGAGGTAAGGATTCCTTCTTTTCGAACACAAATGTACAAAGAGGATGAGAATAAGAAAGCTTTGCGAGGAAAATCGGACCTAATAGAGGAAATGAGAAATGAGGCTTAAATCACGAATGATGTATACAAACAATGCAATGCAAAATACTAAAATCAAAAGGTCAGCAAATGGGTTTTTGAGGTATGTACCCTACTTTTAAGGAAACTTTTCCTCACCACCAGAGAATCTAGCTCCGGATCTCTAGGACCTAATTGGGAAGGCCCCCTACAAAGTAACTAGAGTACTACTCAAGGAGGCCTACGAGCTAGAAGACATGTATGGCAGACCTTTACTGCACCTTTGGAATGCAGAACACATCAAGAAGTATTACAAGTAGGAAGTGAATGTATTTCGTACTGCAAATCTATAATAAAAGCGTGTGTTTTACCAGAAAGATTACATAAGCCTTGCTCGTTAGCAAGCCGAACTAAAATTGCATGTACTGCAACACTTAGACAAATTTCCTATCAATGAAATCACAGAAGCCTTGCTCATTAGCAAGCCGAACTAAAGTTGTATGTGGTGCAACACTTGGACAAATTTCCTATCAAGGAATCACAGAAACCTTGCTCGTTAGCAATCCGAACTAAAGTTGTATGTGCTGCAGCACTTAAACAAATTTCCTATCAAGGAATCACAGAATCGTTGCTCATTAGAAAGTTGAAATAAGGTTGCATGTGCTGCAACACTTAGACAAATTTCTTATCAAGAAAATTACAGAAACCTTGCTCGTTAGCAAGCCGAACTAAGGTTGCATGTACTGCAATACTTAGAAAAATTTTCTATCAAGAAAATCACAGAAGCCTTGCTCGTTAGCAAGATGAACTAAGGTTACTTGTTTTGTAGTACTTAGACAAATTTCCTATCAAGGAAATCACATAAGCTTTGCTCGTTAGCAAGACGAACTAAGATTGCATGTGCTGCAACACTTAGACAAATTTCTATTATAAAAGCAACAACATTTTACGCAAAATAAAAGATGAACTAACATTCATAAATTAATAAAATAAAATTACAAAAGAATGAGAACTTTGACATCATTCATTCAGCCAATGTTTGACAACAAAACAAAGTTTGACAAAAGCATTAAGTAAATCCTAGGGAGAAGGTGGATCTCGTAGAGCTTGGACAGCGTCTTCAAGGTATATTCATCAACAGGGGTAATGTAAACTCCAGCTACTTTAGACAATCTTTGGAGCTCTTTCTTCTTCTCTTCTAGAGATTCCATTAAGAAGGCCGTATCAAAATCTGGCCTCTCCTTGTTAATGTGCTTCACAAGCTCTTCCAAAGCCACAACATAGGCATCCTGAGCTAAAGCATCAAATTTAGGGAAGGCCCTCCAAACGTCCATTGCCTTAGAAGCTTCAGTTTCAGCTTCTTCGGCCTTCTTAGTGGCTTCTTGAGCCCTTTTCACAATTTCATCAGCCCAAGTTTGCTCCTCATCAGCTCATGTTTTCTCTTCTCCAGCCCTCTTTTTCTCATTAGCTACTTGTTGAGGAGACTTCTCCCCCTAAATTTGCAGGGCCTTGATGTCAGCCATAAGCCTCAACTCTGAGGCTAATTTGCCTCCAGCTTCACTCCCATCTTGTTGAGGCGATCTTCATAATCTTTCTCTTTCTCTACAAACCTTACCCTCTCAGCCTCTATATTCTCGAATAAGTCTAAGGCTTAGTTCTTCACCTCAAGCATCTTATCCAGTTCGTCCTTCACATGAGAAAAGAAAAGAAGTGTGAGTTATATAATAATAATAATNNAATAATAATAATAATAATAATAATAATAATAAAGTATTTGAGCTTGAGCGAACTACCTTATCTACCACAGACAACATATACAAGATTGATCTTTAGCTGTGGAGCTAAGTTGAGATGATTGCCATGCCTACAGGCATCTCAGCCAGGAATTATCTTTCCCTCTCATTCCAGCTCCTAGTGAGAAATTTGGCAGATTCTCTGAGAGGTGAAAAAAGTGCTTCTGTAGATTCTCTTGATAGGGATGGAGCTCTTAAAAATCCAGAAATATATCAGATCGATGGCCCACCAAATTTTCAACATTTGAACATCTTTCCTGCGACCTCGAGGAGTTAGTTCCGGCAATTGTTGGGACAGAAGGTGGCACCAAGGTCAACCTCTGGAGAGGTATTTCAGGTGAAGATATCTCAGGAACCAAGGCCACTGGAATGGATTTCAATGGCTTTTCTATAGAATGGCGAAGCTTTAAGGGTTGAGCCTCCTGCTCAATCTCAACCTCCTCAAGTCGGCTCACAACTTCGGCGGAGCCTCACGCTTTTTACCTTTGGCAGCAACTGCTGCTTTATATCCCAACATTTCTTGATCTTGATCTAAAAAAAAAAAAAGAAACAATGGATATATGTTAGTTCCGCACTCAAGGCAAATACTAATTGAAATACTTAAGGAAATACTTACTAGAAGAAGTTGGGTTAGAAGTAGGAGCCCTAGCCGAAGTTGAGGTAGGAGTGAGAGACTGGAACAATCCCACTTGGAAGAGGTTGGAATCAGATATTATAAACTTGTAGGACCTCTGTTTCTTTGGAATAACGTTAGCTCGTTCTTGAATTGCCGAGGTCAAGATTGCCTTCTTGTAGTTTGCAAGTAAAGTCAAATCAGTTAAGGACATGCTTATAAAATAAGTGCAGAAAAATACAAAGGTTACGTTCACTTACATAATTGGTGATATAGAGTAGGAACTATGTCCTACCTATTCACCTCAGTAGGGTGGAACTACCACCCTCCCAAAATAAAAAAGAACTCATCTTTCCACTTCTTTATTGAGGAGGGAGTAGCTAATACTAAAGGACCACCGTTCCTAGGCCTAACATTAGCATACCACCAACCAGTGTTCTTTACATCCTCCTTAAAGGTGAAAAGGAAGTTAAATTGTGCCACACTCAGTTCGGGATGACCTAACTTACTCCACAGAAGTAAAGTGGCAACTAGTGTTCTCCAACCATTGGGGCACAATTGAGTATAAGCTATTCCCCAAGAAGAAAGAAACCTACGGATAATTCTAGAGAAGATAAGTCTTAAACCAGCATTCTGGATGGCAGAATTTCTAAGATGACCTAAATTTTATGGGTAAACTGTAGAGATTGGGACTTGAGTCCATATCTCTTGACAGTCTGAACTCGTAGAAGATGTGGATATGGAGGGTAGTATTTCTTCATGTTGGTTACCCAAGGAATGAACCCTAGATTCGTTCGAACTCATACAAATGACCGAGTTGAAAATGTACTAAAAAGAAATGTATTTTATATTAAAGGAAATACTTGGGAATCGATCACCTCACTCAGAAAATAAATGAAAAATCAACGAAAATCTGAAGAAATTTTTTTAATTCTTTGATAGAAAATTTGAAAGCAAAAAGTGTGAAAATGAAAGGAAAAATCATATTTAAAGAGTGGGGAGATGAAATGGCAAAATCTGGACCATTGGATGAAGAAATGGAGTGAAAATAAATGGCTAGATTTCACCACTTCAAAACAGCGTCGTTATGATGAAAGTTTCCAAAAGAGGTTATTGAAAATGCTCGACAGCTCACCAAATCAGACTATGACATTTGTTCAAATCATTCATTGCTGTAATAATGGTGAATATGGAAAAACAAGCCAACCATGTTCAAGGTCAGTCCGTCACCAAAGCAAGCACCGACTTGGAGGGTAACTGATGACATCTGACCTGCAACCTAATTAAATTTGTTTGTTATATGTGTTTAGCTGATGCTAAATTAAGGTAGAATCTGCAAGGTCAGCTCATACTTATGACTACCGTGATTTGAGGGGACATAATGATTGCAGATTTCTTACACGCTGTCAAAACATTCAATCAATTAATGACATTCAGAAGGATTTACGTTAGCGCCCACCAATTCCACTAATTATATGCTATAACTCCATTCTCTAATCAGTTCATTAATTATTGGGGCCTCATTTAAGGTCGACTTCATGATAATTTAAAGTCAATCTTTTGGAGGAGTTAGAGGATATCATATTCATTAATTATCTTTACTGGATATAGTGTGCCAACCACTATGGCATCCTATGCCATTAGCCACGTTTGTTGTGGCATAAGCATAAAAAAGTTATCACTGATCCATTTGCATTTAAACCAATACAAGCCACAATGCTCTTCATAAACTGAGTTTTAAGTTTTTGAATTCATAATGTGGAGCTGCTGGAGCCATTAGACATGGATTTTGCAAAAGAAATTAAAATTTTGACCTTGAGATTAAAGTTGTAAATCTTTTGGATATTAATATGAGGTAAATTTGCACTACTTTTGCCCGGATGAAATTGGAGTTCTTCAAGGAATTAGGAAAATATTATAGTATTATTCTTTTATTTACACTTTATAGTAAAAAAATTCAAAGAGTGATATGCACTTAAAATGAGGCTCAAAATTGATATCATACTTGCTCTGCAATGTAATGCTCATTTGATAGGATAACATGGAAAGTAAAAGAAGATGTTGAATATGAGATACTAGACATATTGCCCAAATATGTATGTGAGTTGAGATTGTCTTGAGGCTCATTGTCTTCAAGTCATTATGTAGATGCATTTATTGACCAAATATACCAATAATATCTCATACATCAACTTTAAATCCCCCAACTCGAATTAACGTCCTGAATGACAATTAGTTAATATTATATTTGATATATTTATGATATGTCTGAAATGTGAATATATTCGATTTTAATATAAAAACCTCCAAACGAAAACTGAGTAATTAGCAAAATGGTTCCATTAAGGAGACATATGCTCTTGATGAATATTTAGACAAAATAAATTATAAAACCCTAGAAGAGTAGAATCAAAAATAAAAGGTTGTCAAAACACTTTTACACGTGATGTACTACATCATATTATGAATAGCGATGAATAGAAATAAATTGGTCAAATATATTTATCGAAGAAATAATTGGCCAAATAAATGGATGCAATCCTAGCAAATTGAATTTATTAGAGAAACCTTAAGTTTCTGGATCTACAGTCTGAACACATAATGTGTATAATCATGTGAAATAAAAATAGAAAAAGTAAAGCCGTAATATAAATTGTACGACTCTTTACATAATGAATTTCGTGAAAGCTTGTATAATATATAAATTATCATATGATAAATGTAATCACAAGTCTCTATTTTATTAGTCTGACAATACACGAAGTTTGATATGCATGTAATAAATGTAATTATAACCAACTTACCTTGTATGATTTTAATACTATCCTTGAAGGATTTTATGCCTGAAGTATATAATTTAAGTGCTATTATAATGAGGGAGAAAATATAAGTTGTACTATTTTTTCCTTGATCAAGATTTTGTCCCATTGAATTTTCCCGATGAGGTTTTTAATGAGGTAACTTTGTGGCATATTCAAAAAAATAATGCACTATTTTTCCTTCATTAGGATTTTTCTTACATGATTTTTATAATAAAATTTTAACGAGGCATATTCTTCGTGTAATGAATGCCCATAATATATAAGACATTTATCCTCAAAATAATACTTTGATATGTATGAAATTCTTGAAGAGATCAACAACAGCTATTTTTTTTAATTATCATGTTACTACAGTTATTAAGTTTTGTTTAATTGGATTTTCTTGAAAACGTTGATGTACAAGGTATCAATATTGAAAACATTGACATACAAGACATTGATCGTTTGATAGAAAAATTGAAAACATAGTGAGTAGTTATACTTTTTTTTTTTCGATCAATTTTTGTTCCATTGAGTTTTCTTTACAGGGTCTTATTAAGGCAATATTTTATTATTCCAAATTATTTGTACTATTTTTTTATTTATTGATTTTTTGTCTCATTAGGTTTTTTTTGCCAAACAACGTTTCAATAAGATAATTATTGTTCAAATAATCATTAAAGGGGGAGTGCTTTAAAATTATAAGATAAATATTGATGATTATTTAATATTTTTATGATACACAAATAAGTTTTATCTAATTTAGAAAGTCTATTTCTTTCCAACTATAATTCTCATTTTGAACTCAAAAAATGCGGGTCTTGATTATTAATAAAATACACTTAAATTTTGACTTTACTTTTCTCTCATTGTATTCTCTCTTTATTCTTTTTTATTTCTTTAGTTTTATAACAACTTTAATATTTATAAATTATTTCTAAACATGAGCCAAATATATACTTAGCATGTTTGGGCTCCATTTTTTCAAATTATAATGGCAGAATAATATTATTTAAAAAAAAAATATATGGTTAAAAAAAAGGAAATTTTTTTAAATTTATGTCTATTATTATTTTATTGAAAAATATATAATTGAACAGAAGAGAAGGAAAAATAAATTTTAATTTAATGGAGACCAAACGGCAACTTAATCTCTATACGAGAAATACTTTCCAAGACTAATTTAAAAAAGAAATGTAATGATACAAATCTTGACCCTGCCCACCCGATTCGGTCCGATCTCCAATTGGCAGTTGGTATGCATGTGATACGAACCGAATTTTACATGATTAATGTCGGGACTTGAACCCTTATGGTGGTCATGGTTGGGATCATATTTTTGCAACCTTAAATTTTGTATAAATAATATTACGTAACATTACTGTTGCTGTAACGTTACTTTACGTGACATTAAATCATAATTTCGAATAATTTCGATTAAACATGAAAGGGTAAAGATGTGTTGTTAAAAATGAAATGATAGAAAAATCGAGTTTTATTGTCAAACAAGGGTTATATATCATTAGTCATTACTCATTTTGTATAGAATGTTTAATTTGAACATAGAAAATGAAAATGAGCAATGATCTTCGTAAAGGACATTGCATTCACAGGTATAGGCCCCTCACAAAGGGGTGGACCCCACAAGTAAATTAAAAAAAACAAAAAAAAGGGTGGAGCCCACCCTTTGTGAGGGTCTATAAGCCCCAATGAAAATCCAATACCACCCGCCAAAGACTATTGCGCCTCAAAATCAGCTCCCGCCAAAATTACAAACCCTCAGAATCAACTCCCGCCATAGCAAAACCTTTAGTTTATACATTCTTACCTCGTATCAATCTGTAATTCTTTGAGAATTTTTCTACGCCACCAATGAAGATCCGAACGATAAAGCTCCGAGAAGCACACAAGAGCGAAAATGAAGAGAGCTCCTTTTGTTCAATTTTATGGGACCGGAATGGTCAGCATATAGTCACCGCCTCGTCGTGCGATAATTCGATCTGCATTCACGATGCCCTTTTGCTTTCAAATACACCGAAAATTCTTCGGAATCACCAAGAAGGTGTCACTGCCTTGGCAATTAGCCCTAATTCCACCTGCCTTGCTTCTGGGTCCGTCGACCGCTCCGTCAAGCTCTACAAATTCCCTGGTAATTTTTCTGTTGGAATAAATTTGTTCCATTTTTGACGAAATGTTTTGTTTGCTATTTGTTCTTTTTATTTTCTAAATTTTTCCTCCATGCAGTTCTGTGGAGTTCTAATTTAAGCTCGATTTGAATTCATTAAAGTTCAAAATCACATAAAAGAGGAATATAAAGATTCTGTGGAACAGAGAAAATATACATTATGCAATATTGGGTTGCAAAATGTTGACTTTGATTGAATTTCACAAATTGTAATAAAACTGATTTGTTTGTGTAAAATTATTTGTCGTTCTTTGACTATTAGGATTGTTAAATTAATATCCACCCTTGTTGAAGGAAATGACTTTAAATTTGTTTGTGCAACATTTATGTTACGGAAACTAAAATGTATTAACACTAGTTTGTTGTGAAAGATAAAAGATTAAGTGGAACATGAAGTAAAGATCCCAAGAACACAAGAATAAAATAATTTTGCAGAGAATTGAGATTTTATTATAATATAGAGAAAGAATACAAAAATTATGCGTTTATGTTTTTCTAACTTAATCTAACTTCTAAAATACAATGAAGAACCAACTATATATACAGAACAATTAAGGGATGTTCAAACCCTTATAGTAGAGTTGTAGATGAAGTAGAATGTCATAAATTGAGTCCAAAACGTGAAAGGGCAGAAAAAATCGCGCAGGGATGAAATAGGGGGCGGCGCCCGGTGCCATGGGGCCGTGTCTATTCTACCTGCTTTTGTGCAGGTGGCATCTAGGCGCCTCGTCATCATCCAAAAAAACTTTCAAAGGTGTTTTTCTTCATTGCACAGTCTTCTTCAAGTCCAATACAAATTCTCATTTCCAATGGGCTTTCAAGTAGAACTTCAATTAGAATTGCTAAGAAAACTTGAATAGGATTTCACAATTGCATTCCAAGTAAGTAATTAATTAATGGGCACTTTAATTAGAACTCTCAATTATTTTCAACAAAGAATTCGGGTCACGCCAAAATTCCAACAATTTTCACCTTGACATGAATTTCACTGTAATGAACAAAACTTCAAAAATTCTCCACCTATAGACAAATTCCACTTCAGGGAATAAATTTGAACCTTCAATGAAAAACACAAATGACCTTCTCCATCAACAATTTCAATTGGAAATATTCTTCACCTCTGCTAACCCAACTAGGGGCAAAAGTGATCTAATGACCATCAAATAAGGCTGAAATAAGTTCTGTAACAGAAGCACAACTAATTGAATCAAAAGAGGATCTTGACTAGAATCAACACCCTTAACCGCATTCAAATCATCAACAAAATTAGCAGAATTGTACCTATGTGAAATTTTATGGCCAAAATAGGTCTATTTTTAGCAATTGAATACGATGACACTGTCGATAATGGTAGCAAGACGGATTTACCCATATCCTCAAAATTCAACTAAGATGTATTCTTAAACGAAGACCTTAAATTAGATTCCAACAGTACAGAAGCCAATTCTAAATCCATCCGAGTTCTTAAAATATGCTAATTACTTGAAGATTTTGTATCACCTTACAAGATATATATATGGGATTTTCTATGTCCCATCAGCACAACACGTGCTCATTTGACAACCTTTAGAACTCCACCTTCAACAGTATACCTATACCCTTTTGAATTAAATGTACTTAAAGAGATAGGATTTTTCTTTAGATTTGGAATGTCTAATTGCATCAAGTGTTCTAAACATTCCATCAAACATCTTTATTCTTACTCGACCAATATTGGTTATTCGACAAGATGTGTTCTTATCGGTCATCAAAACACCTTTTGAAATTTTTTCATATGTTGAAAACAATTTCCGATTGGATGACATATAAAAAGTGTAAGCTCTATCCAAAATCCAAGCCTCATCAGGTTTCGACCTGTACTCAGACATAAGTAGATGTTCTCCATCATTGTTAGGATTTTCTTTAATACTTGTTTCTCCTAAAGTTTGTGATCGTTGATTTGCAGTTGATTTTGACTTATTCTGCAACTTATAACAATCGTTGATCAAGTGCCCCTTTTTCTTGCATTAATTACAAAATTTGAAGTTAGATTTTGACTTGTCCTTTGAACGAACCACCATAAACAATGATTACCATCTCTATGATCCCCAGTTACTTCATTTTCCCCTTTGAATATAGAACATCGTAAACTTCTTCGATGGTGAGAGTATCACGATTATATAGTATCGTGTCTCTAAAAGACATGTATGAGGCGGGTAATGAACACAACAAAATCAATCCCAAGTTTTCTTCATCATATTTGACCTTCAAGGTCTCCTAATTAGCGACAATTTTCTTAAAAGCAGCTAGGTGATCTTTAAGAGAAGTACATTCTGTCATACGATGAGAATATAGATGTTGCTTCAGATGCAATTTTCTATTAAGACTCTTCGTCCTGCATAATTGCTTCAATTTTAATCATAATGCAGTGGCAGACTTCTCCTTCAACATGTTATGAAGAATATTTTTGGAAAGATGAAGATGTATTTGAGTTAGGGCCTTTCGATCGCTCCGTTGTTTCTCTTCCATAGTCCATGTTGTGGGCATCTTATCAAATCCCAAGTCCACGTAGTGGGCATCTTGTCAACTCCCAACAATGTGTCGTCCAAATTCATATGAACGACTATTGCTCGCATCTTTACCTGCCACAAAGAGAATCTTGTATTGCGATCTAATTGCGAAATATCATACTTCATTGTTTTTATCACGAAAGACCTCGATCTTCCTAAGAATTTCAACACTAAACCACCTTCAACAGTATACCTATACTCTTTTGAATTAAAAGTACTTAAAGAGAGGATTTTTCTTTAGATTTGGAATATGTCTCATTGCATCAAGTGTTCTAAACATTCCATCAAACATCTTTATTCTTATTCGACCAATATTGGTTATTCGACAAGATGTGTTCTTATCAGTCAAAACACCTTTTGAAATTTTTTCATATGTTGAAAACAATTTTCGATTGGATGACATATAAAAAGTGTAAGCTCTATCCAAAATCCAAGCCTCATCAGGTTTGGAGCTGTAGTCAGACATAAGTAGATGTTCTCCATCATTGTTAGGATTTTCTGTAATACTTGTTTCTCCTAAAGTTTGTGATCGTTGATTTGCAGTTGATTTTGATTTATTCTGCAACTTATAACAATAGTTGATCAAGTGCCCCTTTTTCTTGCATTAATTACAAAATTTGAAGTTAGATTTTGACTTTTCCCTCGAACGAACCACCATAAACAATGATACCATGTCTATGATCCCCAGTTACTTCATTTTCTCCTTTGAATATAGAACATCGTAAACTTCTTCGATGGTGAGAGTATCACGCCTATATAGTATTGTATCTCTAAAAGACATGTATGAGGCGGGTAATGAACACAACAAAATCAATCACAAATCTTCTTCATCATATTTGACCTTCAAGGTCTCCTAATTAGCGACGATTTTCTTAAAAGCAGCTAGGTGATCTTTAAGAGAAGTACATTCTGTCATACAATGAGAATATAGACGTTGCTTCAGATGCAATTTTCTATTAAGACTCTTCGTCATGCACAATTGCTTCAATTTTAATCATAATGTAGTAGCAGACTTCTCCTTCAACTTGTTATGAATAATATTTTTGGAAAGATGAAGATGTATTTGAGTTAGGGCCTTTCTATCGCTTTGTTGTTTCTCTTCCATAGTCTATGTTGTGGGCATCTTATCAAATCTCAAGTGCACGTAGTGGGTATCTTGTCAACTTCTAACAATGTGTCGTCCAAATTCATATGAACGAGTATTGCTCGCATTTTTACCTGCCATAAAGAGAATCTTGTATTGCGATCTAATAGCGAAATATCATACTTTGTTGTTTTTATCACGAAAGACCTTGATCTTCCTAAGAATTTCAACACTAAAAGCTCTGATACCAATTTTTATGGAAACTGGAATGTTCTAATATCAATTTGTTGTGAAAAGATAAGAGATTAAGTGCAAAATGAAGTAAAGATCACAATAACACAAGAATAAAATAATTTTTGTAAAGAATGTAGATTTTATTATAATATGGAGAAAGAGTACAGGGATTATGTGTTTATGTTTTTTCTAACTTAATCTAACTTCTTTTAAAATACAATTAAGAGCCAACTATATATATGGAACAATTAGGGGACGTTTAAACCCTCGTAGTAGAGTTGTAGATAAAGTAGAATGCTAAAAAGGGAATTCAAAACGGAAAAGGGTGGAAAAAATTGCGCAGGGGCGAAACAGGGGCAATGCAACTCTCCGAGCGTCGACTATTCTACCTGCTTTTGTGCGGGTGGCGCTTGGGCGTCGCAACCACCCGTTGCTTAAGCCCCCGTCTCCATCCAAAAAACCTTTCAAAGTTGTTTTTCTTTATTCCAAAGCCTTCTTCAAGTTTAACACAAATTGCAACTCCCAATGAGCTTCCAAGTAGAACTTCAATTACAATTTGTCAAGAAATTTGAATAGAATTTCACAATTGCATTCCAATTAGGATTTCAATTAATGTGTACTTTAATTAGAACTTTCTATTCAACAAAAAATTCGGGTTACCCCCAAATTCTAACAGTTCATGTCTTCATTGGGGGGTTTCTGCTTGACGAAAAGCTGCAAAATGTCTAATCATTTGTTACCCTGATATTAGGAAATGTATCTCCTTAAACTTCATGCCACATTTGTTGGAATTTGTTTGTTTCATTTTTCGACTAGTAGGTAAATGTTGTGGGTTTTTTCTGAATTTTTTTTTTCCTGAATTTTTCCTTGATACAGTTTTTTGGGGGTTGTATTTAAGCCATATTTGTGTCCATTAGAGCTTAAATAGCAGAAAATAAGTAGGATATCTTGAAAAATAACTGTAACGGGGTCTGAGCTCCACAACTAGGATACCTAACGATGGCTTTGATAGAATTTCAGAAATTGTAATAAAATGGATCAATCTGTGTTAAAAAATTTTTTGGCTCTTAAGACTGTATAAGGAAATGATTACTAACTTGTTTAACATTTATTTCTTCATTTGGGGTCTTCTGCTTGTCGAAAATCTGCCAACTGACTATTGATTCGCTGCCCATAATATTGGGAAATGTATCACCTTAACTTCATGCCGCATTTATGTGTTCATTTGGGGTTTATTTATGTGATAATTTGTTATTTCTTCATTTATGGCCAGAAAATTGTTTTTGTGGTTGACATATGGACTATCCTTTACTAATTTACTTTGCATATGATCCTTTCTATCAGGGGGAGATTTTGAGACCAACATCACAAGATTTACACTGCCAATTCGTGCCCTTTCTTTCAATAAATCTGGCGCAATGTTGGCTGCTGCTGGCGATGACGAGGGCATTAAACTTGTTAACACAGTTGACGGAACAATTGCAAGGGTTCTTAAAGGACATAAAGGATCAATCACCAGCTTAGCTTTTGATCCTAAAAGTGAATATTTGGCTTCCCTTGATTCTGTTGGAACAGTCATTTTTTGGGAACTTCAATCTGGAAATACAATTCATGTCCTCAAAGGCATAGCTCCTAACAATGGATCTGATATTTCAGTTATGAACATTCTTGGGTGGAGTCCTGATGGAGAGATGCTAGCTGTTCCAGGATTGAAAAATGATGTGGTGATGTATGATAGAGACACTGCTGAAAAGCTGTTTACTCTTAGTGGGGATCATTCGGAACCTATTTGCTTCTTGTCTTGGTCACCTAATGGTAAATATATGGCTACATCCAGTGTAGACAGACAGGTTCTTATATGGGATGTTGATAAGAAGCAGGATATTGAGAGGCAGAAATTTAACGATAGCGTATCTTGTATGGCGTGGAAGCCTCATGGAAATGCATTGGCAGTTATTGATGTTATGGGAAAGTATGGCTTGTGGGAATCAGTGGTGTCATCCTCAATGAAATCTCCAACAGAGGATATTCCTAGTTTATATTCAAGTGGCTTCGTCTTGTTTGACAATGAAGACAAACGTGGCACATCAGGTAGTTTGAGTGATCTCAATGAAGATAGCCATGGTGAATCAGAGCCACCTAGAAGAAAAAGATTACGTAAACATTCTATATACGATGATGATTGGGAAGATGAAATTACTGATGAGTTGGAATCTACAAGGAAGGTTGAATCTCGTAAAAAGTCTTCAAATGCTCACAAAAATGACCTTAATAATTTAAAGAACAGTGTAAGAAATACCGTAGCAACTGCAAGGCTGAAAATGCAAGCAGCTTTTCAGCCTGGAGCTACTCCTATGCAACCTGGAAAGAGGCACTTTCTATGCTACAATATGCTTGGAAGTATAACCACAATGGCGCATGATGGATACTCCCATATAGAGGTACACCATGTTCTCTTTTTGTGATTTTTGACTGCTTCTAACTTAAAAGTCGTACATAGAATTGAATTGCAACTTTTCTTGAAAATCATAGATTGCTGTTAATGACATGAGGGGAAAAAATCATGTTAAAATATAAAGCAAAAATAAGTTGTTACATATATTTTGGGAGATTCCTTGATAAAATCTGAACTAAATATTCTCCTAGCTGAGCACCTCACTTCCATCTTAACAAACACAATGTATGAATAAAATTGAAGAATTTAGAGCTTGTTTGGGAGTAATTAAAATCGGATTAAAATTGAAAAACTAGCCGTTATTGTTGACTTTTATTAGACGAGTGAGACCCAATAACGGCTATATTTTCAATTTTAATTGGCTTTTAATTGCTCACAAACAAGCACTTAGTTCCAATCTTCATTTAGCCATTTACTTTTTTTACCTAAAAACTGATAAAGGATGAAGAAATTGCTGCATTTGACATGCATTATTGCGATTCTTTAAGCCACTTTTCTACTATTAACTGCTGACTAATATGGTATATGACTCAATTGCAGATAGATTTTCATGACACGAGTACTGGTCCACGAATTCCAGCCATGACTGATTATTTTGGTTTCACAATGGCTGCTTTGAATGAGAATGGAAGTGTATTTGCCAATCCAGGAAAGGGGCAGAAGAATATGAGCACACTTATGTATCGCCCATTCAGTACCTGGGCAAATAACAGTGAGGTCAGAACTATACATCTTCTGTATTTCCTTTAGTATCTCCATAGCGAAACCACCATCACATATACACATTTAATCACCCTGCTGAGGAAAAGTACTTAGTTCATGGCTGATATTGGTTTCCTAATCAAATCATAGTGGTCTATGCGTTTTGAAGACGAAGAAGTTAGAGCATTAGCACTTGGCAGTGCTTGGATTGCTGCTGTCACCAGCCTTAATTTTCTTCGCATCTTCACTGAGGGTGGCTTGCAGGTTTGTAAAATTAGGCATTAATATCTTAATTAACAGATTTATCCGAAGTAGTGATACTCGTACAACTTTCAATTCATTAGCACTAGTACGTATATGCTTGGCACTTAGATAATCTAATTTGTTGATTTATATATCAAAGAGGTATGTTCTCTCTCTCGACGGGCCAGTTGTTACTGCAGTGGGCTTCAAGAATGAACTTGCAGTTGTCACCCATGCTTCTCCTTCTCTTCCCCCCGATGATCAGGTGTTATTAGAATTTACTTTCTGTATCCTCTATCTTAAAATATGTCAAGAGCATATTATCAGTCAATACATCTCAAGCTAGACACAACTGAACTAACAAAGTTAATAACAAGAATATCGTTGATTTCTTTCTTTATGATCCATAAGGATGTTTTTGCTGGAAACACCATATGTAATTTCAGCTGAAACTTCTTATGGACTGGCTTACACGCTATTTGAAATACATTAATATCTTTTCTCCTTGTAGATGCTTGAGTTTAGAGTGTTCAACATTCACACTGGGAGTCAATCTCTTAGAGGAGGATTACCATTGACTCCTGGTTCATGTTTGGCATGGTTTGGTTTCAGCGAGGAAGGCTTCCTAAGTTCTTTCGATACTAAGGTGCACCATCTCTGGCAACATTGACGTTCTATATAGGCGCTGCACGTGTATTACATTGATAGATAGCTGATACATGCTTATGTTATGGAACTGAATATATGTAGGGGGTCTTACGGGTCTTCACAAATCAGTTCGGAGGTAGTTGGATGCCACTCTTCAGGTACTACAAGAGCCATAGTCTGCACAATATTTCAAATAGAAAAACAAAGTTCAGCTATCTAAAACTTGTCGATTTTCAGTTCCAGTAAGCTAAACAAGGCAGGGGAGAACTATTGGGTTGTTGGACTCAATGCACACAAGTTATTTTGCATTGTTTGCAAGTCTCCTGAATCCTACCCACAGGTATGGTTGCTATTAATGTATGTTCTTTCTGCATTGTTATCTAAACTACATACTCATGCTTTCTTTAATTCACGGTTTTTGCAGGCAAATTCCAAGCCTGTCCTCACCTTGCTTGACCTTTTGTTCCCTCTTGCTTCATCTGATCTCGGAGCAGATAGCCTCGAGAATGAATTTATGATGAACAACATGCATCTGTGCCAGGTGATTTTCATAATTCTGTACATGTTAAGAGTAATCAGACTATAGTGAAGGTGTTTGATGATACCCAAGGAAAAGATAAACTATTTTTATTTTATTTTTTTATTATTACTTTTTATCACTCCTGCATGTGACTGGAGGATGTTTTTATCAATGCTGAATATTTATGATAAATACATTGCTAAAAATAATGAGGAATGAATGTTTTTGTATATCATCATCGATCAACATGTAAATATTTAAATACACGAGTTATACAGGAAGATGACAAGGAAATATTACATGCCCAAAATAATGGAGGAATATGGTGTCTCAATCAATTAAGCCTAAATCAATCCATAATCTTAACAAATTTGCAGATTCAGAGAAAAATAGAAGAAATGGTAGCTGCTGGTGAGTCCACATTCTCACTTGACGATGAGGCTTTCAACTTGGAAGCTTCTCTCGACAGATGCATCTTGAGGCTCATTGCATCTTGCTGCAATGGTTAGTCTTTTGTGGCAAAAGGACAAAATTAATATTATTTCTTTTCTTTTGCTCCCTTCCATGATGAAATGGTGGACAACTAATTATGCCCATCTTCTCTTATTTTTTAAAGGTGACAAGCTTGTTAGAGCCACCGAACTTGTGAAACTTCTTTCACTAGAAAAATCAGTCAAAGGTGCAATAAAGCTTGTAACAGCACTGAAACTACCAAATTTGGCAGAGCGCTTCAATAACATACTGGAGGTGAAATTATACAAAAATTAATTTGATTTGTTCAATCTTTCCTGCTTGTTGTTAAGTTCTAATAGTTATCACTTTTCATTTCTTACAGGAAAGGTTGTCTAGTGAAACTGCTGGAAAAACATCCCTCCCTCAAATGATCTCCCACTGTGATGGCACCACAAAAGCTGCTAACGCCGTTGACAAGTCTTGTACCGCAACAGAAAGTAGTAAAACATCAAGTAAAGCTTCCTCTCAAACCCAAGCATTAGCAACCTCCTCTTTCTTCACAACAAAAAAGGGTTGATGAGGAACCGTTTAAAAATGAAACCGAAAAAGTTGATGAAGCTTGAGCAACAAAATTAGAAAAGAAAGTTGATGCGAAGAATGCGGGCAAATTGAAGGATGCTAATGAAGTAAAGACTGTAGAAGAGGCAAAGAAGATCAAGAATGTAGATCAAGTGACGTTTAATCGACCGTCTAATCCCTTTGCAAAGTCTTCAAGCAAGCAAGAAAATGCATCTTTGTTTGATTCTCTCAAGAATATTAAGAAGGTTGGCATCAAAGGTAAAAGATAAAAAGATTATGCTTTGTTAGCACATTGAAGCCAAAATAAAGTCATCGATGTCAAATGATGTAACATATTGTGCTAGTATAGGTTTTTTCTTCCTAATTTTTTTTTTTTCCATGTAGGTTGTAACGCTTGTAAGAAATGAAAATTTTCCATTTTAATCATCTCCAAAGCGGAAATTCATTGATAGGATATGTGGAATGCAAAATTATCAAATATGGGGTAGGAGACCTGTATTTAATTTAATGCTTTAACTAATTCCTTCAAATAATATTCTCTCAATATTTTGATGAGAAAGATAAACTGAATTGAGTAGTCATATTTATGTTGGATATATGGGTTGTAATAGGGGTTACACTTTTTTGGCAAGGATCAACACGACTTACTTTATTATGTGGAAATTACACCAAATCAGGTCTTAAGTTTGACTTTTTAAAAAATTAGGTTTTCATTTTTTTTTTCATTTATCATTTTTTTTCATTTTAATTAAATAATTAATCTTTTAACCTAATTCATCAATTCCTCACACCCCTCTTCCCCCGTCTTTCTCTCTCTCTCTCTCCTCTTACACTCTCCATCTCTTTGTCGCCTCTTCTCTTTCTCCCTCCCTTGCTCCCTTCGCCCTCACCATCACTTCCTTCCTTCTCCTCCATTCTCACCCTTTCTCCCTCTCCCTCTCCCTCTCTCGCAGCAGCGTCGCGCTGTCGTTCACAGCGTCGCAATGATGCTGTGAACAGTAGGTGCTGGTGTGCGGTGGAGTTGTTGTGGGTGTGCGTTGCAGTGTTGTGTGTGTGCAGTGGTCTAAGATGCAGTGGATGTCTTCGATGCGGTGAGTTTGGGTCGACGGTGTCTGTTTTTTGGGTGGGTGCGGCGGTGGCGGTAGTGGATGCAGACATGTGCGTGCGGATGGCAGTGGGTGATGTGCATGGAATGATTGTGGGTTTTGCTGTGCGTGTAGATGGTAGTGGGTGTGGTCGTGTTAACGGTGTGTGTGTTGGCGATGGTGGTTTTGGAGGTGGTGAGTGGTGCGGGGAGGTTGTGGTGTTGGCGGATATGTGGTGAGGGTTGGCTGTGCGT
>CAIGRB010063871.1:34042-50399 GCA_903798255.1 Fraxinus quadrangulata
TTTAGATGGTTATTTTTCATTTAACCTTTCCCCTTTCAACTTTTTTAACATATATGTTTAAAAGTCTGTATGCCATTTCTTTCATTGTCTTTTTCCTGTGGTTTCAATGTAAAATGTCAAGCTGGAGGTTGCAATTGTTAATATATTTCTTCTTTTTCTTTCTTTTTTTCAGTTTATTACTTGGTGTAATGTTACAAGATCATGTTTTTCTCGGTTGTTTGATAAACAAAAAGAGTACATATCGTCATGAGTTATCCGAGATTCTAAAATGGAAGATTTGATTATATTTGTCCAATTAGAAGATTTGATTGTACAAAATTTTGCAATTCCTTAAATAGGAGACTTCATTGTAATTTACTATAATTAGATAGTTGTAAATTCTTCTATATAAACTAAGTTATTCTGGTATCAAAGCTCTCTAGTCTAAACTGAGTTCTTTTGGTATTTTGAGTGAATAAAAGGGTGCTTTCTGGTTGGGCAATTCCTCTCGTAGTTGGCTTCTACAATGAGGTTCATACTTGGCTTTATTTAGGGGTGGAAATTTGTCTTGCCGACTCCGACAGCCCGTGGCTCGGCCCGGTTTGTGGCTTGGGATGAGTTCCATTTTGGGGCTTCAACTCGAGCCAGAGCTAGCATATGTCATAGGCTATTTTATGCCCGTGAAAATAGCATGTGACAAGCCGAGCCACAAATAAAATAAAATAAAATAAAAACTGCAAAACTTTTAAAACAAAAAAATTAAAATTAAAAAGTCAAATTTGCAACCAGCCTGCAACAAGGCAACTACAACTACCTTGTTACTAGCCGCAACTACCTTGTTGCATGCAACCTGTAGCACACATTGCCTGTTTTGTGTTAATACTGTCGGTATTAACAATGTTAAAATCATGTCAATTTTCAAATTTTAAATTTGAATTTGAAATTCAAATTTGGTTGAAACAAATAAATTTTTTCCTATAAATATGAGGTAAAATTTTGAGTTTCATATCAATTTACTTCAATCAATTTTAATTTGTAGTATTCTAGTTTCAACATCAATCTTCAATTTTTTTTTTTTTGCTCTAATATTTAGTTTCTTTTACTATAATATTCAGTATATTTTGTTATAATAGCCATTGATGAATTTTACTATTGATGAGATTAATCAGTTTAAGGGTAGTTCAAGTACTCCATCCAACTACGATGCATCTCAAAATGTTCCAATTGATTTAGAGGATGTTGAAGAGGAAGTAGTACTCGAGATTAAATGGTCGAAAAAAGAATCCTTAGATTCTTGGGAACATATAACACGTAAAAAAGTTGGTGTTCAAAATATAGTTATTATTTGGAAAGCATATTGTAATTAATGTGGCAAAGAACTTAGTTGTAAGCACCATTCAAACACAACACATTTGAATAGGCACGTATTAAGGAGTTGCAAAGTGAAACTAGTAGGTTTTGATGTGAAACAGACTGAACTAATGTTTGATGGTTCTAGTTTTACTCTTTTCACATTTGTATATTCACAGTAAAGATTTCATGAAAAAATTTCTTCATGTGTGGCTTCAGCAGAGATACCGCTTACGATTATAAACTCAATACACGCTACCCGATATGTGCATAATTATCTTCGACCCAGGTATACTTCTTATTATAGAAATACCCTTCGTTCATATACTATAAAATTATATTACAAAAGAAAACAAGTTGCTATTGAAGGTCTAAAACTTTTAATAGTGTTATATTGCTGTTACGACTCATTACATTGATCACTTGTGGCTTTTATATAAAAGGATTAGTGTATTCAAATGTGTAGAATATCTTCATTATGACACTAACAAATACATGGTTTTAAAAGATATTATATAAGAATATAGTATGCATCATTATCCTCATCGGTCTCGAAGAGCAAAAGACCCAAGGTGGGTTCGAATCCTTTTGTGTGTGCTACCCATTGACCATGTTCTTTTACTACCTTCATCCGCTTAAGAGTTTGGTTATTGATGGTATTGATAGTGCGAAGTTTAACAAAGGTCTCATCATTTAGAGGAATATCAAAATGTTTAAAATTTTTCGTGAGAAGCATTCCTTAGGGTAAAGCTTTAACATGATGCGTGGAATGAACAAACTTCATTAGACCTAATGCAATAGTTGGAAAATCTAATTTTTGCCCGACAAGAAAGGAATCGAGAATGAAAAGATCAAAGTTATTTAGTTCATCTCGATGACCCTTTCGAGTAAGAATGACATGTCCAATGATGTTTTGTAAAACTTTACATGGGAGAGTTAATTGATTTGCACTAAGTTTTGTGATATTTTAATATTCTTCCCGGTGACCTAATTGCATGCCTTGGTAGGGATATATCCTTCTAAAGTGGGATGAGTTTTATGAAGAAATTTTTTAATTTCACGCATCCCAAGCTTGAAAATGTCACGGATGAGAGCTTTGTTAATGGTAAGACGAACATTTTTAAGTAAACAAGAAATCTCATCCAATCGAGGAGCAATAACCATATTTTCTTTCATGAGGCGTAGATATGCCTGTTCCTCTAATGTCGCAATACACACCCAACCCATATTTTCAAAATATTCATCTATATGAAATGCGGGCGTTTCAATAGTAAAATTGGCAAAATCAACATTTTTACCTATTAAAATTGAGAAGTTTTCAAAAGGATTGGCTGGCACCTTGGGTTCCATGTCGAATTTTTTGTTGGATGAAGGTGGATGAGATCATCTCACGGTGCTCTTAAGCCTTTTTTCCCACTATTTTAGACCCCGTCATTGGAGAAGAAAATATGAAAAGAGAAAAATTGAAAATCTTCACTAGGTTTCGGACAGGGGATTTTGAATGTATGGTGGATGGAGATTTGGGTTTTTGAGATATGTGGAGTGTAGAAGTGTTGGGTTTTTGAAGTTGATAATTGATTGATGAATTTGAATGAAGAAATGAGAATATAGAGAGGATTTAGAGAGAGAAATAAGAGAAAAGGAGAAGAAAAAAAAGTTAAAAAGGAGGTTTGTTACACGATTTAAAAATTGGGGTCGCGTTAAATCGAACGTCCGGATGACAGAACCTGTTTTGGACAAAAGTTTCTGTAAAACTGGACAAGGTGTCCGGACAGTTTGTTTGGCTCGTCTTGATCCTTTTTTTGTTAATAAAACATACTAAATCAAACATATAGTGAATATTAAATAATAAAACATATAAGAGCATATAGTATGGATTTCAGTTAGTTATGCAGATTTCATCAATGATACCCAAACCTCTTCGAATACATGAGAATTGATCAATGGCTAGAGGTTTAGTGAACATATTGGCCAATTGATTTTCTGTGTTCACAAATTCTAACACAATATCTCTCTTTTATGTATGATCTCTTAGAAAGTGATGTCTAATTTCAATATACTTTGTTTGGAGAGTAAAATGAGATTTTTAGACAAGTTTATAGCATTAATGTTATCACACATGATAGTTATATGATCGAATGATTGGTGATAATCACTGAGAGTTTGTTTCATCCATAACACTTATGTACAACAACTAGCGGCTGAGATATATTCGACTTTGGCAGTTAATAATGCAATAGAATTTTGTTTGTTACTAAACCATGACACAAGTGAAAAGCTTAGAAAATGACAAGTTTCGCTAATGCTTTTGCGATTAATTGTGCGACCGTCCAAATCGCCATCCGAATAACTAAGTATATCAATGTGAGTGCCATTTGGATACCAATATCTACAGTTATAATGCTACTAAGATATCTAAAAATTCCTTTTTTGGCAATAAGTTGAGATTTTTTAGGATTTGATTGAAATCTAGCACATAAATACATACTAAACATAATATCGGGTCTACTTGTAGTTAAATAAAGAAGGGATCCAATTATACCTTGATATTTAGTGACATCAACTTAAATACATTGATCATCTTTGCCAATTTTATCGATGTACTCATAGGAGTGTTCATTGGCTTCAAGTCATCCGTTTCAAACCTATTGAGCATGTCCAATATATATTTATTTTGGTTGATGAATATACAATTACTAGTTTTCTTAATTTGGAGACCAATGAAGAATTTGAGTTCTACCATCATACTTGTTTCAGATTCCATGGTCATGCATTTTGAATTTTTTTCACAAAAATATATATTAGTTGTAGCAAATGTGATCTCATCAACATAAATTTGAACAACAACCATATCATTCTTTTGAGTTTTGACAAAAAAGAGTAGTTTCCATTTTTCCTATGGAAAAATCATTTGAAAGTAGAATTTTGCTCAATCTTTCATACAAAACTCTATGAGCTTGTTTTAAATCATGAAGCCTTTCTAAGTGTGAAAACATAGTCTGGATACTTGTTATCTTTAAAACCGGGTGGTTTCTCAACAAAAACTTCTTCTTGAATAAAGCCATTTAAAAATGCACTTCTGACATCCATTTGATAAAGAGTAAATCCTTTATGACAAGCAAATGCAACAAGCATGCGAATGAATTATAATCTAGCAACTGGTATAAAGGTTTCCTCAAAATCGATACATTCTTCTTGATTGTAATATTGGGCCACTAATCTAGCCTTGTTATGCACAATTATTCCATTTAGATCTCGTTTATTTCTAAAAATCTATTTTGTATCGATGATGGTTTGATCATTTGGTCTAGAGACTAAATCCCAAATATGATTTCTTTCAAATTAATTTAGTTCTTCTTGCATAGTTAGAATCCAAAACTTATTAAACTCGGCTTCTTTGAATTTTTTTAGTTCAATTTGCGAAATGAAAACACAACTACTTAGGTGATTTCTAGTATAAGCTCTAGTAGTAATACCTTTGGATGGATCACCAATAATAAGTTTTTTGAGGTGAGAGGGAACAAATCTCCATTCTTTTGGTAGAGTAGGATCATTTGATACTTCGGTAGGTTCTACTTCACTTTGTTGAACATTAGCTTCTTTCTTGTGTTCCTCTTTTGGATCATCCTTACTTTGGTCTTGAATATCCATTTGTTAGAAAGGAGTTTCCAATCCTACATCATTAGCAATACCCTTCTCACGATCAAGAGGATTAGTTTCATCGAAAGTCACATGCATAAATTCTTCAACGACTAGAGTTCTTTTGTTAATACCTTATAAGCTTTGCTAGTCGATGAGTATCCTAGAAGGATTTCAATATCAGATTTTGACTCAAAATTTTCCCAAATCTTCTTTTGTGTTAAAAAAAAGCATTTACAACAAAAAACTTTGAAATAGCCGATATTTGGAATTCTATTTTTCCAAAACTCATAGGGAGTTTTATTTTTCTTTCAACTAATCAAAACTCTATTTACAATATAGCAAATGGTGTTAACGGCTTCGACCCAAAATTACTTTGGCATGGTATTTTCATTTAGCATGGTCCTAGAAATTTCCTGCAATGTGCTGATTATGCTCAACGAATATATACGGTAATTGTAGCACAGCTTTTGGGTGTCGATTCCATAAGGAGATGGAAAAATACTCAAGGGGTTCAACAAATTAGGGTTTATCGTGAATTGTTTGAAATTAATGACTTGTTTTTCAAAATAAAATTTAAATATCAATGGATCAAGTAATGAAATTAAAATCAATGAGTTAAAATAGTGAAGTGTCATAATTCCCTCAATTGGATCGTATAATTCAACGTCAATTATTCATTTTTTATAACTCAATTAAATGCTTTCATCCTATCACTCTAATCAGAAGATTTATCGTTAAAAATCAATTAAATTCAAATGTAACCTAAAATCTAGACTTTCTCTAACAATTTCCTACAATTATTTATTGAAATCAGATTATAAATCGACCATATACATCAAGCATAAGATATTAAATAATCACACCAATAAAATAAATGAAATTAAAATTCAACAAGTATTTCGATCGTTCGATAGAAAAAAGAATGACTAATGTCTATGAAAAATCTAATAAGAGTTAAACCAATTTCAAAATAAATTTTTGAAGAGAAAATCTAAACGTGGAATTGTTTAACAAGAGAAATAACAAATTACGTAAATAAAAGTTGGGAAATAACCAAATCCAATCAGTTCCTCCATTGATTCATCAAATTGTCTAGTTCTTCATGAAATTCTTGAGCCAAAAGATGAGCGAAAAGTGTATGGAGGCGTACCCCATATGTATTTTACTATTAAGTATTTGTAGGAGTAAAAAATTGGATGAAAATCATGACCAAATTGATTTTCAAAAGAATTCCAATCGAATAAGGAATGTTGCGTTCGTGAGCGAATTTTTTGTCTCTACACAGTAGTCAGCATTTTGATCATAACTTTCTCTCCCAATATCTGATTTTGGCGATTCAAAGTGAGTTGAAAATATAACTCAAAGGGATAGAACTTTGATAGAAATAGATATCTTCTAATTTAGACGTTTATTATGCCAAAAATGAGTCTCAATATTCGGCTAAAAATCTGGAATATATCTTGTACGAATTGGAAATTGATTTTGATAATATTTTGATCATATTCCATTCCTTTTTGAGTTCAAATTACATCCAATTGTCTCCTAGCAATCTTCAAAATATCTTCTTGTGGTCCGAATCAACTATTGAGTATTTGCAATTTGGTCCTCAAAATTTCATTTTCTTTCATTTTGGTCCATTTTCCCTTATTTCTTTCCAATTCGGCTACATTCATCATGTTGTCCTGCAAAACATAAATTGTATAGAATTAAGCCATATTCCAACATATTAACCAATAATTTTTCATGTTTTGACAGTAAAACAGGTGTGTAAAAATGCACTTATCAAACTCCATCAAACTTGAACTATTATTTGTTCTCAAACAAAAATGTTGCTTAACTCTACACAAAACATGATTTGACAACTTGCCATGTATCAGGATTGGAATTCGGTAATCAAACAAATGAACAAATACAATAGTGCAAAAATTAAATCAATCTCCACCCGTTACATGCTTACCTCGACGTGTGTGTATGAAAACTCATGTCAACTTATTCAGATTGTAATTGGCTCAACACCTGACCCATAGAAGTCAAATATATCATTACTTTGCTCGAGAGATACACCCTCAAACTTATGATTTTCACTCAATTTTCCTGGGATGCATTCTAAATTGAACTTTTCAATTCTACCAACAAGTCGAGATTCTCTTATAATTTTGATTGCTTCAAACTGTAAGACTAAACTGAGTTACTTGCTTCTCATCAAGGGTGTAGTTTTAACCACAGAATGTCTGGAGCTCAATCAATGTACTTGTGTATTTTTGTTTTCTTTTCATTTTTCATGTTTTCTCCATTTTTTTTATTTTTTGATTTCGAACATCTTCTCATTTGCTTTATATATAACCTATGTAGCGAGTTTTTTGTCGCTGACTCCCAAGTCAAATGACCATATGGCACCGGATTTTAAATCACCCTTATAGACTTAATCACCCTAGTTATAAAGACTCGAAAAGATGCTTTTATTCACTCAAAGATTAGTGCAATGCCTATTTTATTTTAGACATCCAGTTTCTAAAATTAGCATATAACCTAAAACTTGCACCTCATCTTCGTCTCATTGGGTCTTAGACAATCCACACAAGATTTTCATGTACCGAATCCCTACTCATCTCAATGTTCTTTGTAACAGCTCAAACATCTCCAAACTACTCTGTATCTGGATTATGGATCAATACTATGGAAGTTATTCGATTTTACTTGCTATGTTCAACTATTTTCTAATTATTGAACCACATCACTAACTCAATATGCCAAACATGAGTAACGTGTATAGAAAATGTCAAGTTTCACATAAACAAGTTTTTGACTAATCTAATATTGCACTATTTTCATTATTCACAGTTAATATGTATTCCAATAGTCACATCATAGCTGACATAGTTATCAAACACACACAACAACACAAAACTAAAGCTATAATCTATTGCTAGAAAACGAATAAAAATAATAATAAAAAAACTGAAAGTAAATGAATAAAAACTGCAAATATATATATATATATATATAATCACACAAAAGTTATCGAATCACACAAAAGTTGTAGTAAAATGATGAATGCTTCCATGATGACTGTAATTCACAACAAACTCAGCAATGAACTCTCCCCCACCCAAATCGGACATTGTTCTCAATGACTAAACATGCCTATTGAAGTAAATCAACATAGAGTCGGAATGAAGATTAACTTCAAAAGTGCTCAATTGAAAAAAAAATAAAGCAAGGAAGGAAAAGAAACCTAAAAACAAAACTAATATATAGAAAAGTAAAGTGAAAAATATACCTGAGTGATGTCAAGGATGGTATACAGGGTTTGCAAGAGAAACTTCTTCCACTACATGCACCTATTATCCATAAACTATCTTGAGACGCTGGTAGAGTATTTAAAGTGACATGACTAGGGAAGTCTTAAAAGCCGTGCGATAAGCTCAGAGTGCATCGTTCAGTCTTAAAGACCAATTTTTATGATTAGGGTTCACCATTTTCTCCAAGATTTGTTTAATTTCCCTATTAGCCAATTCTACATGTCAACTAGTTTGGGGGTGATAAGCAGTAGAAGTTTTATGAATGACCCCTTACTTTTTCATGAGTGCAGCTCTCTACCATATCACTAAATATACTAGTCATGCATCTTTAGAATGTGACATGAACATTACAAAGTCCAAATGACATTCTACGAAAGGTATAAGTGCCAAAAGGACAAGTAAATATGGTCTTTTTCTGGTACTCTAATGCAATTTCAATTTGATAACGTACTCTAATGCAATTTCAATTTGATAGATACCAGAGTAGCCATTAAGAAAACAGTAAAAAGGATGGCCAGCCACAAGCTCCAAGATTTGGTCTAGAAAGGTGAGAGAAGAAAATGATCCTTATGGGTGACATCATTTAGTTTTCTATAATCTATGTATATATGCCAACCAGTTACTACTTTTGTGGGAACCATTTCACCTAATTCAATTTTCACTACCGTGACTCCTGACTTTTTAGGAACTACCTGTGCAAGACTAACCCATTTACCATCCGTATTAGGATAAATGATACATGTATCTAACAATTTAAGCACTTCATTTTTCACTACATCTTTTATAGTGGGGTTTAGCCTACGTTGTGGGTCTCCCTTAGGATTAGTTTATTCTTCTAAATGAATCCTATGTGAGCAAATTAAAGGGCTAATACCTTTAATGTCAGATATGGTCTAGCCTAATGTAGATCAATGCTCATTCATTAACAGTTGCTTACATTTCCATTCATTCAATTTCGAAGAAATAATTACAGAGAAGGTATCACCAGGTCCAAGAAATTCATATTTTAGTCTTGGAGGCAGAGGTTTCAATTCTAGTTTAGGACTCTCAATGCTTGATGGTTTCTGTACTTCGGTCCTTTCTGGAAACTCTTCAAACTTAAGTTACCATGGTGATGATCCATAATCCTACAATTTTACAAACACAGTACAAATGTTAGTATACTCCTCATCATCAAAACTAATTGGGATTTCAAAATTTAAGAAAAATGAGTTCAGAGGGTCGAAGTTGGTGTTTGCTCCTGAATGAGTGCGTCGATCATGAATTTTTGATGACACTCATCATCCTCATGTGGCTGCCTTGCTATGTGGAAAATATCGACTTCTAAAGTCATGTTCCCAAACGAAAGTTTCATTAAACCATTCCTGCAGTTTATAAGAGCGTTAGTTGTTGCTAGAAAAGGTCTACTAAGAATGATAGGGATTTTGGAATTAACATTTACATCAACCTTCACATCCAAAACCAAGAAGTTAACAGGATAGTAAAATTTGTTAATTTGGACCAATACATCCTCGATTATCCCCTAGGCCTAATGGTGGACCTATCAGCTAATTGTAAGACCACAAAAGTCGGTTTTATCTCATCTAAACCTAACAACAAGTATATTGCATAAGGCATGAGATTCACACTCGTCCTTAAATCAAGAAGAGTTTATGTAAACTTATGGTTCCCAATGACACAGGACACAGTAGGACAACCAAGGTCCTTATACTTCGGTGGGATCCTTTGCTCAATCACCACACTCACTTGCTCAGTCAAGAAAGCAGTTTTCTTGACATTGTACTTTCTCTTCATTGTGCACAAGTCCTTAAGGACTTTAGCATATATAGGAACCTAAGAAATCACATGCAAGAGAGGCATATTGATTTTCACTTGCCTGAGGTGTTCTAGTGGTTATGACATTCACTTTCCTAAGGTTGTTTTCTTCCGATCCTGAGGTTTATGTCATATGTTGCCCTTTAGGATTTGGTTGAGCTTGAGCTGAAAATTTCCCACGCACCCCTATAGCTAAGGCATTAGTCAACTTAAACATATGATTTTTTATCCCTTTAATTTCCTTAAATACCTAAGTGATCATAGTCTCAAACTTCTGATTTGTCTTACCTTGTGCCTCTATAAAAGCATGTAAGGTGTCTTCTAAAGAGTTCCTAGAGGTTGCGGGGTTATATGAAGGTGCATTAAAGGCTCTAGATTGCTGGGCAGGTTGCTGGTTTCCAGATTTCCAGCTGAAGTTAGGGTGATTCTGCTACCCAGGATTGTAGGTTTTGGAGAATGGAGCGTAGGGCTTCTTGTATGTGCCTAAGGCATTACAGTGTTCCTCATAAACTTTCCTCATGTCAGCAAACATACTATACTCTTGTGCTAGATGATCAGTTTTACCACACATAAAGCAGGGTCCTAGAGAATCAACATGGGATACATTCTGTGCAGATTTTGAGTCCTTAGCACGTAGGGTTTCTAGTTCTTTAGTGAGGGCTTCTACTTTAGCTCTAAGGCTAAGATGATAGATACCTACGTTAGTGGAATTCCCTGTGGTTCTTGACCTATTGGTACTCTCAGTGGTGCTAGGTCCAGCCCAAGTATGAACTTTTTTCGCTATGTCACCGTAGCTTCATTGGGATATTTTTGTAGAAATTCACCGTTACACATCATCACTATGAATTGACGCTCCTTAGGTGTTAATCCCTCATAAAAATAGCTCACGATACGCCAATTCTCATAACCGTGGTAGGGGCAAATGGCTTGTAGTTCATCATATCTTTCCGAAGCTTGGTATAAGGTGCCACTATCCTTTTGAGTAAATGATGAAATTTGCTTCTTAAGGGCACTAGTCTTATGGTGGGAAAAGTATTTATTAAAGAATGCTTGAGTCATTTCGGCCCAAGTCCCAATCGAACGTAGTCTCAAGGAATACAGCCAGCTTTTTGTTATTTCTTTAAGTGAAAATGGGAAAAATTTAAGCCTGACTGCATCCGTTATACCGTGTTGATTGTGGAAGGTTGCTACTACCTCCTCAAATTCCCTAATGTGTACGTGTGGATTTTCATTTTCGAGTCCGTGAAAATTGGGAAGAATTTGAGTCATTCACCAGTTTAAGATCCATACATAGTATATTAGGTGAAAACATTATACATGATGGCGTGGATGTGCTTGTGGGGTAAAGATAATTCTGTAAAGTCCTAAAAGGTATATTGCTATGTTCACTATCAATCATGGTGTTGTGTAGTGTGGTGTTTGTAGCAATAGATGTAGTATCAAAGATAAGGTTAGAAAGGGATCCAAACACTGGAAAAGTTTCTTCTGTAGAGCTTCTTTGCATGTCTTCATCCCTACTCATAAAACACGAGAATAAAAGAACTATATGAGAATAAAAGAAAAATAATGAATAAGAAAATTAAATTAACTAAAAACAACAGTAAAGGAACGATGTCACCCTTTTCAGACGACCAGTGTTTGGTATCGTCTTCCTAGCAACGATGGCAAAATTCAATTATGCCCAAAGAATAACATGGTAGTTGTAGCACAGCTTTGGGGTGTCGATTCCACAGGGAGATGGAAAAATACTCAAGGGTCACCCAATCCAATGAGTTACTCCCTTATTTCACCAAATTGTTGAGTTCTTCATGGAGTTCTTGAGCTAAAAGGTGAGAGAAAAGTGTATGGGGATGTTCCCCATATGTATTCTGCTGTTAAGTATTTGTAGGAGTCAAAAATTGGATGAAAATCACGTCCAAATTGGTTTCCAAAAGAGTTCCAATTGAATAAGGAAAGTTGCCTTCGCGCATAGGTTTTTTTACAATCAGTATTTTGGTTATATCTTTCTTTCCCAATATCCATTTTAGACGATTCAAAGTGATTTGAAAAGATAACTCAAATGGCTACAACATTGATAGAAATATATTTCTTCCAATTTGGATGTTTACTATGTCAAATATGGGTCTCAATCTTCAACTAAAAATGTGAAATATATCTTGTGAGGATTGAAATTTGATTTTTTATAATATTTTGATCATATTACATTCTTTTTTGAGTTCCAATTACATCCAATTGTCTCCTAGAAATCTTCAAAGTATCTTCTTGTGGTCCAAACCAACTATTGAGTATTTTCAATTTAATCCTCAAACTTTCATTTTCTTTCATTTTGGTCCATTGTTCCTTATTTCTTCCCAATTCCGCTACATTCATCATGTTGTCCCGCAACACATAAATTTCATAGAATTAAGCCATGTTCTAACATATTAACCAATCATTTTCCATATTGTGACAGTAAAATCACCCTGTAAAAATGCACTTATCATGTGCGATTTTTCTTTTCTACTATACCATTTTGTTGAGGAGTTCTAGAGTTGAAAAAATATGTTCATATCTATTTTCATTGGAAAAATTATGAAAATCGATATTATCAAATTCTCCCCATGATCGTTCCTAGTAGTTGTAATGGAGTATCATTTTTTATTTTGAACCTTTTTAAAAAAACGTTTGAATGTATTCAAAGCTTCATCTTTAAGATTTAGGAATAAAACCCAAGTGAATCTAGAGAAGTCATCGACAATAACAAAGGTATAATATTTTTCACCCAAGCTAGCGGTTCTAGAAGGTCCAAAAAAATCTATGTGGTGTAGTTGAAGTGGTTTTGTAGTTGAAGAATATAGTTTAGGTTTAAAAGAGCTTTTCACTTGTATTCCAAATTGACAAGCATCATAAATTTTATCTTTATCAAACTTTAAATGTGATAGACCTTAGACAAAATAATTTTTGAAATTTTTTGAAAGAAGATCCATGCTAACACGAATTAATCTCATATGCCACAACCAAATATCTTCCTTTAAACTTGATAAATATTTTTCATCACTTTCAAATTCGATATTTATAATATACACATCTTTGCTTCGGCTCCCAATAAACATCACCTTTTTTGATTTAGCGTCCTTAATAGGCCATTTGGAAGAATCAAATTTAATATGATAACCTTTATCACGTAATTGACTAATACTAAGCAAATTATATTTGAGGTTATCTACCAATAACAAGCTTTCAATAGAAGGAGAAGAATGATTACCTATGTTTCCAATTTCGATAATTTTTCCTTTTTCATTATTTGTGAATGTGACATGACCCCTATCATTCTCTTTGAAGTTTGATAGTAACATTATATCCTCGGTCATGTGTCTTGAGCATCCACTATCGAAGAACCATTTGCTCTTCATCTTCTTTTGTTCCTACAAAATTAATTCAATTTTTAATCTTTGGTATCCATACAAGTTTGGGTCCTTGGTAGTTAGTTTAGTGGATTCTCGAATCTATTTGTTTTTACTTTCAAAGTGTAGCCTCTTTTTTATTAGACAATTATATGAAATATGTCCATCTTCATTGCAAAATCAACATGTAGTTTTCGAAGAAGGGGTGTTTGAAGCTTTGGCAAATAGATTTTTGAAAGATTTTGGTTTCGAAAATGGTTTACATCCAATTCCTTATCTATCAAAGTCTTCAGCTTTTTCTTTTCTAAAAAAGACTAGATTCATGGTGCCGCGACCCACCGCCAAAAATAAGGTTTTCAAGTGCAGTTCATCTTTTTAAAAGTCAAATTCATCTGAAACTCTTCCAAGACTCAAAGAAGACATAAATACAACTCTAGTTCCATACAATTTGCAAGATCCAATTCTTTCTTTAATCAAGATTTCAAAACCCAGTTATGAATTCTATACTTTTTGTTTTTCTTTCATTATTACGAGTACCTAACTTATAGCTATGACGACCAATGTAATTTATGTGTGACCTTTCATTTCTTTTATTCAAGATTATAGTTCTTTAAATGCATACGTGTTGATTTTATTCATGAATTTAATGCTTTGAATTCTTTGGCCATTATTCAATGATTTTGTGAATGTATTATGAATCGAGAGATGGGTTTTAGATTTAGACCACATAGTAAAATCCGATAATTTAGTATAACGTGTAGAAATACTTATACTAATTATTGCGATCATTAGACGAATTCTTTGAACAAATACTTCGTTTAACTAAGGTTGATTAACATGGAGATATTGAATTGAATTATTTAAATAGACTCAATGAGAATTCTAGAGGGGTAAATTGAATACTTTAAAAGAATTCGATAGAACACTACAATAGTAATGAATCTTGACTAGAGAATTAAAAGGGATTCGTAGGTAAAATTGTAAGTCCTAGCATCCACATTCATACTTTTAAAATCCAAATTCGATAAATTGTGTAAGTTAGATAATTTAGTTTAGTTAGAATAATTATATAGCAATCACAAACATTATTATTTGATTTCGATCAAATTAAAGTTGGAATAATTTAATCAATTGTTAGATAGTAGTCCTTGTGTGGAACTATATCCGAACTCATTGGGCCACTATATTACTTGTTACGATCCATACACTTGAGAGATATAAAAATCGACAACACTCTTTAGGACAATCACAGTTGGAATATCGTTAATTGTGCTTCTGGTGTCAAGCATCTTAGGTGCAAATAGGTGATGAGAACCACGTAGCAATGATCACTACGCAAGCTCTCAAAAGATTGACGATCCAAAGAAAGCCCAAAGAATAATCATGTTTAGAGTTTAAACCAAGAATAATGAACCAAGTAACCAAACAAAATGGAATTTGAATGATCTCTTGATTACACAACGCGTGATCTACACTCAATGTTGAATGCCATAAGATTAACTTGATAATTTCGCAAATTTCTAAGAAGAACAAGATTTGAAAGCAAAATAGCCTTTCGATTAATTCTCAATAATGTAATGTAAGTTTTTCAATGAATAGAATAAGATCTATTTATATGGAAACTCTAAAAACTTAGTTAAGATGTAAATAAACACCTAAAAGATTGCAAAGATATCAAAAATAGTGTTTTAATACAATCAGGAAACTTTCGCGGAAAAGGAAAAATTTCACCCCGAACATGTACTATGCAGTCGAATAGTACATTTCAATGCAATCGTATAGTTCATCCTTCAGCCTTCAATTTTGTCCCGGGAGATAGGTATTCGGTCACATTCATTTTACACTATGCGACCGCATAGTGTTAAAAATGACCAGCCTTTTCTCTCGTGCAGAATTTCGTGACGATTTCGAATTGTACTCATAGGCAAAAATTCGACACCCAAGCTGAAAGTTATGCACCATAGCTTGACCAACATGAAACGTGTTCCTTGGCTTGTTAACTTCAACATTTCATCCACCGTAGCTTGAGCAAGCAATCACTGTAACGCCCCAAATTCTAGGAACTCGAAGCGTTAAAAGTTTTCTTAGTTTGAGTTATTTAATGTTAACCAAAATAAGTTTCAAATAAAGAAAATTTGAAGTTTGAAATATATTATAAAAATATGATGGAAGATAATTGTCTATATAGATTTAGGCAATCACGGTAAATTTTATTTTGGAAAACATTCGAAAGAAAATCAGCAATACCATTTGCGCAGCAGTGGAAAGATGAAAAAAATTGTTTGACTTAACAAACGTCGACTAAAAATCGTGAAATTTTAACAACGACTACGGCATTCATATATGTACATCATATAAACATTTAGGGTCTCGACGGCAATGTTTGAAGCACGAAAATATTTTTCAACTATGCTGGACAGAAATTTCGAAACTGACTCGACGCAGTCTACCAAAATGAACATAACTTTTTCTCTAGATGATATTTTAGGGTAATTCCAAAGACCACTATTAGAAGACTCATATATCTTTCAAACGCAACTGATTTCACTCAAAAATATGGACCGTAGCCCAGGTTATACCATTTTTAAATAGTTAGGTAGAATCTGAAATTCAATACAGCAATAAATAAACTTCATACGTAATCATTCAATCGTTTCGAAATTATAGTCGACATGAAATGTAAATAAAATTAGGAAGAACAGAAAGTCAAAAATATTAAAAGTGGTATTTAAGTGTTCATAAGAGATTTTAACAGACGAAAATTTTACTAGGAAATTAAATGCATTCTAAGTCACCGAGCACTTGCCACCACGCCATGCCATGCCTTCAATGAACCTGTAAATTTTGTAGGAGTGAGTATCACAAGTAATACTCAGTAGGAAAACA
>CAIGRB010063922.1:0-27219 GCA_903798255.1 Fraxinus quadrangulata
CAAGTCCGGATAAAGGAGGAGGGTTTTAACTTTTATAATTTATTTAATTTACGTCACATATAAAATGTACAAATTTTTAATTCGAAGGAAAAAAAATCGAGCCGACCCGGCTCGGGCTCGGCTCGGCCTGGCTAAGGCTCGTGCCAAAGCTCGGGCCGAGCCTTTTTTTCCTCTGTCGGGCTTTGCTAGGCTCGGGACGAAAAAGGCTCGGGCTCGGGCTCGACTCGGCTCGTTGACATAGCTAGTTGTGGCCTAAATTGCTACATTTTCATCTCTTCTTCTTTGTGATATTGTTAAGAATATCAAGGAAATAAATAAAGTAGAATAACATAGATTGGCAAGAATGGAGTTCCTAAGCTGCCCGTGTCTCATTTGTTGCCGTGTGTTGGTAAGTGCGTGATATCGGTAATGAACGGAAGTGAAGACGGTAGGCTCTGTCATAAAATTGGGATGCATGCTATTCACTATAATTGCAATTGGCGGGGTCACTGCTGTTATTGGGTTGCCTCTCAATTGTGGGTTGAGAGATTTAAATTATTTTGGGCTGTCATATTTCTATTAGTTTGGACTTAAGTGTGTAGGTTATTTGAGCTCTAGTAATTCTAGTGGATAACTCTTTTTGGCCAGTTATAATTTTTTTGTGGACTCCTTTAATTGCTAGACTGGTCAGTTGTTTTGTAGTTACCTTTTATTATTTGACTTGTTTGTGTAGTTAGCATCATGTCCTCCAAGATGGAAATGTTCAATCTGACTAGACCCATGACATCTGAAAAATGGAATAAAATAAATTACACTTACTGGGCTAAGTGTGTCGAGGTCTTTTGCGGGGTGAGAATTTATTTAACCATTTGATTCTAGACAAGTCGTCGGTCAAGTCAGAAAGTGATTCTGCATCGACGGGACCAAAAGGATAATGCCATCACTGAACATATGATCAGCAGTATTGAGCCTCATATTGGGTATTCATCCCTCTATATGTCTACGACTAAGCAAATTTAGCAGCATCTTAAACATATGCATTCTGAAATTGGAAATGTTACTCGGATATATGAGACGTGTAAACAATACTTTGGGCTTGAGAATGACTCATCCAGCCTCGTTGAATATTATAATTAACTTCTGGCTGTGTGTCGGGAGAGAAATGTGAATCAACCTTTCTGTCTCTCTTGATTTGAATGTTATGGAAAAACAGCGTGAAGATATCGATGTTGTCAAATTCCTTATTGGTCTTCCGCTAGAGTTTGAAGCAGTCCAGGCACAGATATTATGTAGAAAAGAACTTCCTGGTCTTGTAAAGATATTCTCTAGTATTCAACGCTCTACTCTATCAGATAATATACTATGTGGAGATCATTCTGCTTTTATTGCTTGGGGTAGCTCATTCAAGGATGAAAGTAGCGATTGAAGTGGACTTGGTTTTAGCCCTCGGGTGGACGAGACACGAGGGACATTAGTCATTCGGGAAATCGTGAACCTTGAAAATGTAATCAATATAGTCGTATAGGTCATTCCATTGATTATTGTTGGGACATATATGTCAAACCATGTGGAT
The DNA here is from genome assembly GCA_903798255.1 of Fraxinus quadrangulata. NCBI lineage: Eukaryota > Viridiplantae > Streptophyta > Magnoliopsida > Lamiales > Oleaceae > Fraxinus > Fraxinus quadrangulata. The sequence continues at coordinate 1,553 of CAIGRB010063922.1, forward strand.
CTGCCAATCAGGTCTCATCTAATGAAGCCCATAACCTAATATCTGGACAAGTGTCTAACTCTAGTTCAACACCATAATCTGATTTCTTATTTGTACCATGGGATGGGTATGCTGAGTTCTTAGCTCATAAAAAGGTCACTTCCACTTCTGTGGCCACTCTCACTCAGTTAGGTGCTGCATCTGTTCACTGTCTATTGTCATTCTCTCACATTCCGTGGATTATTGATTATGGAGCAATCGAACGCATAATTGGTTTGTCTACTTGTCTTCTTGATTATCATCCTGTTATTTCTTCCAAATGTGTTACACTTGCTAACGGTTCCCGAACTAGTATTGTAGGCTCAGGCAATGCACATCTTAATCCTAATATTGATCGCTTGACCATCCTTCATGTTTCTGGTTTTTCCTTTAGTTTATTGTCTATTAAGAAGATTACCACAACTCTTCAATGTTCTGTAACCTTTTATCATTCTTTGTTTGTTTTTCAAAATCTTAAGACGAAAAGGGTGATTGGTATGAGACATGAAGTTGGTGGCGTATATTACTTGGATATTTCAACAGTCACTCATCCTCGAGCTCTCCAGTCTTCTGTTTCACCCATGCAGTAGCATTGTCATCTTGATCATCCTTCTCTTTCCACTTTGAAACGTCAACTCTTAGTCTTCATAATGTGTCCTTCCTTGAGTGTGAAGCTTGTCAACTTAGCAAGTATCACTGTGTGCCTTTTCCTTTAAGAATTGTTAGTCGTATTTCTCGTCTGTTTGAACTAGTTCATTATGATGTTTGGGGACCAATCAATATTTTATCTAATAAATTTTAGAATTTTGTTACTTTTGTGGATGATTATTTTTGTATGACTTAGTCATTCTTAATGAAAAATCGTTTAGAGTTACTTTCTATCTTTCAAATCTTTCTTACTATGATTAAAACTCAATTTAACCAGAAAATCTTTATTTTGACGTATGATAATGCCAAATAATATGTTTACTTCTTTTTCATCATATCTTTCTTCCAAATGCATTATTCATCAAACATCTTGTGCATATATTTCACAACAAAATGGAGTTTCAGAACGCAAAAATTGTCATTTGTTAGAGGTTACTTGTACTCTCCTTCGTCATATGCATGTTCCTAAACTTTTTTAGAGTGATGTTGTCCTCACCGCATGTCATTAATCGTATGATATCTTCTGTTTTGGATGGTTCATCCTCTTTTTCTATGTGTTTTCCACTTCTCCACAATACTCGTTATCTCTCGAGGTTTTTGGACATGTTTGTTATGTTCATCACTTTGGTCTTGATCATGACAAACGTGACTCTCACTCTATGAAATACATTTTCCCTAGTTACTCCCAAACACAGAAAGCCTATCGTTGTTACAATCCTTCCCGATAATGCTACTTTGTAGATGCAGATGTCACTATAGACGAGTCCATCCCCTATTTTTCTATTCATAGTATGTAACCAGACTCCACTAGGGATCATATTTGCTTACCCATTCCATATCTACCAGTTGGTAGCTCTCCTGGACTAGACTCGTCTCCATCTATTGCACCAAAGTCGTCTGCTCATGGAGAACTACCTCATCGTTTACAAGTTTATTCTTGACAATCTAAGCTATCGACATCTACAGTCCCATTCGTCACCTCGCCATCTACAAATCTTGCATCTGTCATCTATTCTGATCTTGAGTCATTGCCCATTACTCTTCATAAAGGTAAACGTACTTGTGTAATTAAAGATTCTATTAGCCACTTTGTCACATTTGATTCGTTGTCACCTTCGTTTTCCTGTTTCACATCTCGAATTTCTAGTGTTTTTGTACCAAAGATAGTGATAAAAGCTTTATCCGATCCTAAGTAGCGATGTGCTATGGAATTAGAAATGGCAGCCTTGCATGAGAATAAGCCTTTGGACTCGTTCCTTCACCACCTGGAATACATCATGTTGGTAACAGATGGGTCTTTGTTGTGAAGTTCAATCTTTGTTAAGCATTCTCTCCAGTTGCTAAGATATCTTCTATTCGCATGTTGATTTCTATTGCTGCTAATTTTGATTAGCCACTATACAATGTCGGATTAAAAATTCTTTCAGCTCGAATGTTTGATTTTCGTCCATTAGTACAATCCGAAAGTGTTTTTTGATTCTACATAATTTTTTTGGATGAATGTCAAATTTTCATAGTCAAATCTTCAGGGGTCCGTTTTAACATTTTTATATTTTTAGATAGCTTAAGGATAATTTCATCTTTTACAGTTTTTTAGTTTTAATTGGATTTTTTAGTTTCCTTATTTATTTAAATTTATCTATAGAATTATAATCTCATTTGAATTAGGATTTATTTTGAGTCCTAAAACAAGTGTTAAGGACTTCGTAAATTAGATATTTTTCTTGATTAATAAGATATTTTAGTTTTTTCGTTAATTGGTTGATTACAATATTTATTTGGTGAATTCCAAAATAGTTATCACATCTGTTCGTTCGAAATTCTAGCAAACACCCGTTCGTTTGTTACGAACTAAACACTTTTATTATTATTCTCGTTTTCGCGTTGCATCAGGTGGTATCAAAGTAGGCTTTTTCCCATCTTTATATCTTTGATTTATATCCATTGGTGACGTACCAATTACTAGAGCAGATTTGGACGTCCAAAATCTACGACTTGAAGATCTTACTACTTAGATCAGAGAAACTCGTCAATTGTTGTTACGAGATGTTGGAAATAATTAGCAGAATCATCAACGAGCAATAAGGAAATCAACCATGAACGGATCGTGGAGCCTGTATTTCTAAGAGAAAATAACAGGAGATTTGCAGTAGAAGAAAATGAATTGGATGTCTGAGATAAAGAAGATGAAGAATATATCGATGAAGTTTGTAGAGAAGAACAAGGAGATTTTTATGTATTGGAGAGAAAATTTTATGCTCACTCAAGTAAGAATATTTAACTCAGTGTAAAAAGATCTTTCAGGCTAATGATATTGTTTGCGATCTGATCATAGACAATTATAGTTGTAAGAATCTGATCACGAAGAAGCTGGTGCATCATCGGAAGCTACTAAATGAACAACATTCAAATCCTTATCAGATTGGATGGATTAAGAAATGTTTGTCTATTTAGATGACTCAAATTTGATGTTGTAAATTACCCATCAAAGGATAAGGACCATAAATAACTGTTTGCTTAATCACAAACATGCTTGTATGCATCTTGCAATTTCCCAAATCCATCATTTTCTCACCCTTGATTCAACCACATCAATTGCAGAACCACCAATACTCCATTGTAAGGAATCTGGAAATAAACAATCACATACAGGGCCTCTAAGGTTAAGAGGGTAATGGTGTGGACAAAAAGCATGTTGAACTACTAAAGCTCTCCCAAATCACTTATCTTTAATGCCTAGAAATTTTTAGCAACCTTATGTCCTCGCCAATGTCCACATTGGAAAATTTGCAGCTTTATCCCCTAAATTATATGTAATTCCAACCACACACTCATCAACATTGTCACGATCTTTCTCCAAGATGAGGAGAGGAGATGAGAAGAGAAGGGGATGAATGCACAAAGAAATTGAAGAAATGAATTTTTTTTTAAGGGAAAACTGCAGTGAAATCATGCACGAGTAAGAGAAGATAAGGGGAAGAATTTCTAAGACTATATTACCCTTCATTTTTTAAAATAAAATTGGCTTTTTGTGTTTAGTTAAAGGAGATATTGACGCTAAGTGAATGGAAGGACTTTTTGGCAATTAAGGTGAAAGTGCAAAAATGAAAGGTATGTTCGATTTGCACAATATTATTGAAATGTAAGAATTTTTTGCTCTAATTACCCTATAATATAATGTCACGTAGTTTGATGTTCTAGTGGTGCTAGATAACTTTATTTTATAACGATTCGTATGTTTAAAATATAACCATTGTTTGGTCCCCATTATTTTAAAAATACATTTTTCTCACTTATTTTCAATTACACATTTTTCAATAAAATAATATTACACAAATATTCAATTTTTTTAAAAAAATTTTTAACCACACATTTTTTATCAAAATACTATTTCAAAATATATTTTGACAAAAAATTGGGCTCAAACGGGCAGATAATAATAAAATAGAACACGAGCTAAAAATGTGAGGTCAGCAACCTGCTTAAAGTCCAAGTGTCAAACGCTCATTGGCTCTCTCTCAAAAATTTCCATATGATAAAAATCCGAAAATTGCATAATCTCTGCTTTCCCTTCCGAAGAAATGGAACTCTGAACTCAAATTTCCACAAACACAAACAACAAATTTCTCTGTAATTCATAAAAATGGCGGCTGTAACTTCACTTTCTTTCAGTTCGATTAGTCAATCCAAGTTTCCAATTCCTTCGGCCCGTAATTTGGCTTCCAATTTCGATGCTTTTAAGTTTCGGAGCACGATTTCAACTAGCGATTCGTTCAATCTTCGAGTTTCGATGAGTTCACGAGTGGTAATTCATTGCATGTCAACTTCCACAGGCAAGTTTTAGGTCATTGCGGAATTATCGTAGATTTTGTGAAAAAAAAAAGTGGTCTTCTCGATTTAAACTAAGTATTTTTCACTTGTCAGAGTGGGAGTACGTCATTAATTTTGGAGGAAGGTAGAAATTTTAGCGAGCTCAATACAATGTTGAACTTATTATTTGCTTAATTCTATTGTTAATTGAACTGTTTTCTTCTTTGAATTTTCACTTATTGAATCGACACCTGCTAGTAGCATTTTGGGCATAAATTTTTGTACCTTTGCATTATCAATGTAATGGTTCAATTGAGTAGTTTCTGTTAGTGAATTGACAATTTAAGATTGCGACAATTGAAACAAATGTTTATATTAGCTATAACAGTTAGGTGTAATTTATGTTTGCACAAATATGATAGATACTGTGCAATGGAATTGTTTATTGAAGGATGACATTTCTAGATTTTTATAATTTAACTGATTTGATTCAGGCCCCCGTCTTTCAGTTTTCCCCTTGAAAATATGTGTTTTTACTTCATTTACTGATTAAATTCCAGATAATAAACTCCTGCTATTTGCTTTGGATGCTCGTTGTTTTCAGATGTACCTACTGTGTCTGAGACAAAGCTAAATTTCTTGAAAGCATATAAGAAGCCGGTTCCAAGTATATACAACACTGTATTGCAAGAGCTGATAGTACAACAACATTTGATGCGGTACAAGAGTACATATCGATATGATCCTGTGTTTGCACTTGGTTTTGTTACCGTGTATGATCAGCTCATGGAGGGCTACCCAAGCGATGAGGATCGATACACTATTTTTAAAGCTTATATTATGGCTCTAAATGAGGAACCTGATCAATATAGGTATGTCTTAAACATCCCTTAACCCTTAATTTGTTTTCACGACTGGTGATGTGAATCAAATTGAGTCAATGCTTATTTGGACTAGTTTCATTTTAGTTGTCTTGTAGTGTAAATACGAAAAATTTATATAGCTGATGTGACACTACTTATTCACCAAGTCTGATAAATAGAACATTTCAGAAAGCCAGAACATCATATAAATGTTGGTTTATGTTCTACGAATCATACTGCTAATTGTGGAAAAGAGAGATGTTTATATAGCCTTTGTGTAATTTCATTTTTATATTGGATGTGGCCTTCTTCTTGGTCTTGAATGGTTAGAATTAAGCTCTCATGGATTAAATTTTATGTCCAATTTTATGCATTGCAGGGCTGATGCACAGAAGTTAGAAGAATGGGCCCGTTCTCAGACTGCCAGTACTTTAGTCGATTTTGCATCAAGGGAAGGAGAAGTTGAAGCCACCTTAAAGGACATTGCAGAAAGAGCAGGGAACAAAGGAAATTTCAGCTACAGCCGATTCTTTGCTGTCGGTCTCTTCCGGCTGCTCGAGTTAGCAAATGCAACAGAACCCACTGTCTTAGAAAAGGTAAAAAAAAATTCTCCTTTCCTGTTGCAAGACTTTCCTTATTCTGAAGCCTCATGTAAGAATGCCAATTCTGCTGTTTTAGTTTATATATTCTGTTGTATCTGTATAAGGGATATTATAACTTACATCAGTATGGATACAATGTTGATAGAATGGCTTGGCAGTTTTATTTTCTTTTGAGGCCTGGAGTGGAGTTTTATTTGTCTGTGCTGCAGCTTGTAGCATTTCATAAAGTTCATTATATAGAAACTTGGGTACATGAGTAAATCAGCTTGCAGCTACAGTAAAAAAGAATTCAACAGTCCAGAATTAAGATGACAAGAACCTCACCTGGCTACTATTAGTGGGCTCCACCAAATCAGTTCCAGAATAAGAAATGTAGAAAAAGACGCGATTGAAAGTGATATTGAACATTGAGTGGTAATACATGATGAATAGAAATAAGAAAAATTCAAAGTTGGATAACTATCTCCAAAACCAAAAAAAAAAAAAAAAAGTGGAAGAAATATCTGTTGCCACCATCTTTTATTTTGGAACCAAATATTGTTTCTTTTCTATGTTCATGTACATGCATTAACCTTTCAAAATTTCATGTTGACCATATTTTGTAAATATTCCTTTTACATGTTATCCCCCAAAACATCTCCTAAAATGATGTGGATGTGTCCCTGCAAGATGGAATTTTGAAATGTAAAATAAAATAAATTTGTGACATGTATTGAACCTTGTCGGGACCATGTTAGTCTTGGACACATGTTCTGACACCAATATTCGGGCCTTGGGAGAGTGCCTTTGCTTGAGGGCATGACAACATTTTTATTGCTTAAGCCAGGCTTTCCTTATCATGGAAAACTATAGATATGAAATAGGAATCGTAAGGAGATTAGTTTTCAACGAGGAGCACCACAAATTAGTTTTTTGTTCTCTGCTTGGTCTCGGCTGAAAGTATGATGGGTATTAGAATGCATTAGTAATAACTGTATGGTATCTGGCCATCTAAATAAATATTATGAGTTAATGAATTGAAGGTCCAAAGCTGGCTATTTTTTAAATTGCCAAAATTCATTGGAGTGAGGGAACTGTAGAAAGAATATTTGTTTCAAGTCTTGAAAAGAAAGCTATTGTTGAAAGCAGGTGTTTACAAATTATGTAGGTTAGCTTGGTTTAGGTTCCGGGACATCAAATTTTTCATTGGTATAAACGGCAAGAATTATGAGCCTTAGATGGATAGGATTAGATCCACAACTTACTTTAAAATGTGGTTAGATATTCTGCTTCTCTAGACATCGTGAAAGTCAGTAGCAGTTGCTGAATCTAGTGATACAACTCAACTTAATTCAACAGTGTCTTATCCCACACTTACTTAGGACTGGTTTCATAGATCCTCTTTTCAAACTCTGCAGTATTTGCATTTCCAAAGTTACTTCTCTATGCCATCTTCATCCTTTGGTTTCTCTTTGAGCCAAGTCTTGACTGCAACATGTCATTTCATTGAGAAGTATGTCTTCTACATACCTCAGAGTGATTTATGATCTCTGAATGGGTGTGTTGACTGAATGGAGGAAGAAATTGTTTTTGGATTGCTAACTGTATCTGTATTTGATACTTGGTAAGGAATTAAAAATGGATAAAAGTTGTGGGTTCAGTAAAATGTGTGGTTCAAAAAGAAATTTGACTAGCTTAAAATCTGAAAAAAGCTATACCATACAAGAGCTAAACATATTGTCTCATGTGATGGCGTATTTTGTTTGTAAAAGAAGATATACATTTGAAATCGATAGGGTCATACAGAGAGGCTGAGGTACCCAGTGGAGAAATTTTGTGAGGATGTCTCTTCTTAGACCTGTTTACACTTTTTATTTCTTCCCTGGAATTCTATGTAGTATTACAAATAGGTTTAATAGATGAAGGGCAAGTCATCAGTTTTGTTTGAATCAGAATGTTTGATCATTGTCAAACTTCCAACAGTTAAGGAAAGAAGTCAAAGCTAATGCTGTTTTGTCTGTGTATTGACTCATTAGGACTCTCAAATCCTGTGGCATTGGTATAGTTCAATGGTAGAGCTGGGTTTTGCAACTCGTTTACAAAAGATTTTTCTGTACTGGTTAGAAAATTATTTGAAATTGATACTAATAATTCCGTGATGAATTTGTAGTCAAAGGAGCATATGATCTTTAAGAGTACCTTTCAAATATTAAGGCTTGTCTACTTGATTGCTGCCAATTGTTTTTTTGGGAAAAAACAGCTTCATCTTTATGTACTTGTTAGTTAATAGGCACCTGTTAAAAATGTTCTGAATGGAGGTAAAACTAATATATTCAGTAATTACCTTGTTTTAGTGTAGTGTTCTAAAGCCTCCACAAGCTTACCTGAAGTTTCAAAGGCCCTGCTTTATCTCCTTCTCTGAAGATAATAGCTACATATCTATGATCAATATCCAAGAGTTTGAATAGGTCAATGTAGATATATAATGTATAAAGTGTGTTGTTGTCGTCGTCGATGTTATTATTATTTTGTTGTTGTTGTTTTTGTCGTAAAACTAAGAAGTTGCAGAAGATGTAATATATACCCACAATACAAAACATACTGTAGATGGACAAATGAATTTGCAAATTAACACCTCGTGGTTACTCTCTGAAGAAGGATGTTCTTCCCTTCAAAACTTTAAGAAATGGAACTCCCGTAAGAGCGTAAAAAAGCCTACAATCGGTTTTATTCGGGTGACTTTTTGCTTTAGCTGCATAGGAATAATATCCAAAGCTTGGTTAAAATCCCAGTTTTGGACTCTCTCCACATCTTCTTTTCTCATTTTTTTCCTCCTTTGATGAGCCAATTTCAGAAATGAGGGAATAGCCAGATGCTAAAGCCGATAATATTTAAAGCTCTACTGAATATTATCTCTACTCAAGTTGACCGAAAACTTTCACTTAAGATACATGGTGCGATGGTTACTATCTCTAAAACAGTAAAAAGAAAAGCTATGTGTCTTCAACCTCTTCCCTCTTCCTTTCACCTTTTCTTCAGTATTTAGAGATAATTTGAAGTATTAGGCAATATTTTCCATCTCCAGACCATCCAGCTTCCCAACTCCAATGTTAAAAACAGGTTACCTACTATGCCAATATCATTATTCCTCAACCAATTTCACGACTCGAAAATTCACAGTGAAGCTTAGAAAATACTCGTTAACTTAAATTACTCAGAAATTTGTGCGGCATCTCCATTTTAATCAGATTTAATGTGTACTTCCATGTACGAGTTCTCCTGTCATGTAGAAGTTTTTGCCACTGTTTAAATATTAAAATTTACTCCATCATTACCCACTGTATGATATATATTTGAACTTGGTGAGAATCCTGAAAGGAAAAAGAAAATATCCCTTCCATCTATGATACATAAATGGGTGAATTAATGGATAGAACAGTCTGGGTCAAGCTCCAGTAAATAATCTGATTTACTATCTTTTGATCTTGTCCCATAAAAGGAGAAAATGTTTGAATAAAAGAAAGCGAGACTTCCCTCTGTTTCTATTCTTTTTATCCCATTGATGAATTCCTATTGAATGCCTCACTAGCTGGATAGGCTCAAGAAAGCTACCTGAAAAAAAGGCAAGGTGTACAGATCTATAAAATGTTTGGCTATTTAAAAGATACGAACAATGGTCCGTTTGATCAGCATTCAATAATTTGCGTACAAATGAATATCATCTGTGTAAGTATATTAGAGTGATGCCTCTCTTTCTCTCTCTCTCTCCCCTGTTCCCCAATTATTATTACACAATGTCTTTCATGCATTATGAGTAAACATGTCTCTTTATTCCTTTTCCAGACACCAACGTGTCTCTAATTAATGAAGCTGTGAAAATTTGAGTTCAGGTTGAAAATGTTCCGCTTTACAGAGTGTTGTATGCACGCATGTGTTTTTGTTTTTTGGGGGCTCTTCATGATAATCTATATAAAGTAGAGATATATATAATAATTAACTCATTTCTATCATGGCTTGACAGCTTTGTGCAGCACTGAATGTAAATAAGAGAAGTGTTGATCGTGATCTTGATGTCTACCGCAATCTACTCTCTAAGCTGGTTCAAGCAAAAGAACTGCTAAAGGAATATGTTGACAGGTTAGAATTTCCTCCCCAAAACTCCAAGCTCTTGTACATTAAGGTGGATTAGACAATATTCAACACTATTAAGCCCTTGTTTGATCCCCATTATTTCAAAAACACATTTCTCTCTCTCTTATTTTCAACCACATTCTTCAATAAAATAATATTACACGCAAACTAAAAATTTTTCCTTATTTTTTAACCACACTTTTTCCATCAAATCACTATTCCAAAATGCATTTTTGGAAAGAAAAAAAAAGGGCCTCAAACATGCTCTAAACAAGAAAAAGTAGTTAAAGTCTTGGATATAGTATTATCCAGTACAATGCTGCGTACCAAACGTACACCAAATGAATTATGCCCTCACATTCTATTTGAAATCTTCCACAGATTTGTTTATTGACTTTTGCTGTTATTGTTTGTCCTTCAGGGAGAAAAAGAAAAGAGAAGAAAGGACAGAGTCTCAGAAAGCTAATGAAGCTGTAACAAAATGCTTGGGGTAATACCAATATGCTGGGTTATGAAGTAACCTTCATTGTTTGTTAAATCTCTCTCAATATATCTCACAACTAATATGATCTTTTGTATGATAATGGTTCAGACAGGTTATCATAATAGAGGCTGTATTTAATGACAAATAATAATTTGGGGGTCTCGTGATTTAGCAATGATGCACAATTTTCATTAGCTATTAATTTCTATAGAATTGTTTGTTATTTTTGTTTAGTATGTAGTTTTTGGTGTAAGAGCAATTTGCACGAGGCACCGAGTTTAAAGAGTAATGTTATTCATCAATAGTGTTGATGATCACTCGTCTAAGTCGTAGTGAATCATTTGATTCATTGTCCAAGATGGTTGATCATCACCGCTGGTGATGAATAATATTATTTGAGTTGAAATATCATATTTATACTTTGGGTTCTGTAAGAATGTCACCTCATAAGTTTTATCCCAAAATAAGCAACAATATGAACCTTTCAAACGTTCTATGTATAAATTTCAATTGTCCATTCCAGTTAGCCACAAGATAATTCAACCACTACAATTCATCACGCCCTTAATGTTGCCTAACACAAATGTCTAAATCAACAAGCGAATTAACCTTATGGTTTAAGTGAAACAGGACTAGTATATAGAATATCAACTAATAAGTGTTGAAGTTCAGTTATTTTTAGAAACTTCAACCTGTAAGAAATAAGATGCAATAAATTTCAAGAGATTTAACTAAGCTGAGAAATGTCAACCTCGTCCAGAATCTTGAATGTATCTGCTGCCCCGAATTTTCTCCATTCTTCCCCTACAGACTCATCTTCATTGTCGCTATCCCTTTCATCTGCATCCTGAATGTTGTGAGATGAGGGGTCTTTAACGCTTTTGGATCTGCAGTCATGGGTAGCAAGCATCTTCACTTGGCGGAGATGAGAGATCTCTACAACAACAGTGTCATCATCCACAGGAAGGGGTTGTTTCCATGGTTCACCATCAACCCTCATGAAGGTGTGATCAGCAGCACCCTTGTGAAACTCAAAACGTATTCTATGTGCCTGAGAAGAAGAAAACCAAAAAAAATCAACAATAGCTCAGGTCACTGGTTTAACTGAATCTAAGTTTCTCCCAGCTTTCTATTTGACTCTAACCTGTGCAAGACGTGTCCCATGACCGTTAGGAGCAAGCAAAACTAGTCCATGCCAAGCATTTTTAAACCCAACAATCTCTAGAAGGCCATCATCGACAAGAGGTGGGGTCAAGTCTCTCTAGACATCAAGTCGAAGCACGAAATATATTAGAAAACAATGTTATATGGATTGATTATAAGAGTTCCTTCCCTTTTAAGTGAAAAAAAAATAAGCAAAACGTGTTATAAGAGAGCACGCACATCACGTCTTTTATTTATATTCGGTGTTCCCCAAGGATTTAGTCCACCAGAGAAGCTAGGTAAGTTGAGACATACAATGGACCTGATGCTGCATTGTTAGAACAAAACACACAAAATTAGGAATAAAATCTACAAGATACATAAAGTGGAAGCATAAATGGTTATGCAGTTACATTTCATTTAAGAGTTTTAAAAAATTATGCCAAGAATTCAAAATAATAATTTTTTTCTCTGTAAAATCTCAACAGAAGATCTCTGCACATAAATCTGAAGTCTAAAAACATTTGATACGTGCGGCCATGTCAGTATTTGAATCCTTAATTAACAAATGATGGTCTCTGAAGTGGGGAAGAGAAACAATCATTCACTATTAAAAGATCAGTTAAACGTATACCTGCCTATCCCTTCAAAACTAAGAGCTTGTTTGAGCCTCAATTTTTGTCCAAAATGCATTTTGGAATAGTATTTTGATGGAGAATGAGGGGTTAAAAAGTAAGGAAAAGTTTTGGATTTGCTTGTAATATTATTTTATTGAAAATAAAAGAGAGAAAAATATATTTTTGAAATAATGGGGACCAAACAAGGGCTAAATCTACGAAATGTCTCAGGCATACAATTCTTCAGAGGCTTCATGTAATTTATCAACTAAATATAATATCGGAGAAAATTAGATTGGGCTAGAAATGGCTCTTTAACAAGAAAATATAGTTGTATTCAGCTTCTCATTTCCTTCCATATTCCCATGAAATAACAAATAGAAGAAACTGCAAGAGGGGAGCATTATTCAGGCAAAACAATTAAGTGATCTACCTGTGGGGAATATGGAGATCTTCCCAATAACCATGTCTTTTCATGATCTTGACCTTGGCAAGTTGAGCTATATTCCTGCATTACGACTGCTATTTCAGGCAAAGAAAACAATAAACATACAGTGTAATGCTCGTGTGTTGTTATGAGGTACATCCAACGCATAGTACTAAATAATGCATGGCAGAAACATTGCCGATAAGTTTCAAAACAGGTACAGCAAAACTGACAATTTTCAGTAAACACCTTTCAATTATTTTATGGGCAAGAAGTAAAGTGTAACCCTGAAATTGGACACACATGTACACTTACTTTGAAGAAGGGTGAACAAGAGGAGCAAAGAACCATCCTTGCGTGCATCCGAGCTTTGCATATGTACTCTAAGAGGAAATAAATGCATCTTTACAAGAGAGATTTGTCCATGATATGTGCAACATAAAAATATTTTCGTTTTATCTAGAACAGCCCGAAGAAAGTAGGTGATATCATATCACACAATCACCTCCATCGTTTGATAATATCAATCCAATATGTGATCATTTTAGCAATTAAACTGACATAATCTGAATCTCGAGCTTCTCTTTTCCATACATTATTCAAGAAGAAAAAATCTTTAGTGTCATGAATAATTTTTAACTAAGATTATTGTGACTCAAGTTTTTGTAAAAGTTAATCCTGTGTTTCGCATTTTCAAACTTCACATTATTTTAGTAAAATAAATGAAAGTAAAAGTTCAAAATATTATGATGAAAACATCATGTAGCATAGAGAGAACAGAATAGCATCTAATGCCATCATATTACCCATGTCTAATCAAACAAGTGTTAGCTTGCAGTAACAGGATTTCTTATCTGATTGAAAACCAGTTCATAATTTACTATAAATTTGTTTCAGTGCATCAAACAAATTCTAGATGGAAAAAATTTCATGGTTTGCATGAAATGGAGCTCCAATCAACAGAATAATTGACATGTTTACCTGATTAACCAGCTGGTTCTTGAATTTTTCTGGATGCAGCTTTCGTTCAGAATGGAATGCGTAAGATACTTGTGCATCCATCCCTACAACATAAAATGAGAAACAAAAATTAAGTTTATGGCATTAGACATCATTTGTAGCTTAACTGCTGTAGAATGTTCTCCATGCTGTAAGTAGTCAGATAGAAATATATTTTTTTTGTAAATGTGGCTATCTTCTTCTTCTTCTTGTTTGTGGTGGTGCAGGCACCATCGCAAGAACTAATGCTAAACATGAGTACAAGAAGTATGTTTCACTTAATACAGAACTACAGAGGAAATTGGATTTCGCAAACAAACTATGGATTTGTTCTTTGACGATCAAGCAGCTTTCCATGCTTCATCTGATCCAGCATTTCCGTGGAAGGATATAATATATGGTGGATTGCCATTTTGTTCAAGAAGAATTATTAGAGAAGGTGGTTCACACTTCATACATTAAGAGTTAATAACAGTTAGTAAATTTGTCTGGCAAGTCATTGGGTAGTTTGAGGGTCAAGTGTACTCGTTAATAGATGAAGGGGAATTTGTTAAAACACTAACTAGCCTTAAGTCTTTATGTTCTTCCTCCAGAATAAAAATAAGATAAATATGATCCACTCTCTCTTTTTCACGTGTCTTTGCTCCTCTCTTATTTCTCTTCCATGATTTTGTGCTATTTTGCATAGTACTGAGCTTTGAATTTCCATGGTTTCAGTCCCTAAAATAGAATTCTACAAGATAAGTCAAGATAACCGAGTAATATGCTTTCCCCATAAGTGTGCATGAAGTAAGATAATTACTGCTATGAATTAAGAATCATGATTCTGCAGAGTGAAAAAGGAAAAAAAACAAAAGAACGATGCATATTTTACGTAATTGATTAAATCATCATGGAAACAAAACAGTTTTGTACAATTTTCACACATTGGACTGTGCAGCTCAGATCAGCTTTAAATTTTGCTGAATTTTGTGCAAGCATATCATCCAGAAGGGCTGCTGTTACTCCAAAGGTTTTACTAAATTCACAACATTCTAATTATGCAAAAAGATGTATGCAGTTCTATCACGATCACAGATTTGAGATAGTTTCAAATTTCACCAACAAAAATAGCGATTTAAGGCTTTATGTTGGTTACTATTAAGCAATTATAGACTCACCCATGCTGAAGTAATTCCAAAATCCTCCACGAAATGTGATTCTACCTTCCTGCAAAACAGTCAAACACAAAAATAATAAGCATTAAAAGCATTTCTTCTAAGACTTGAGAAAAGGATTGGGGTTGACTCTTCAAATTAAAAAAGACAAATAAGTCTCGTATTGCTTTATTATATTTAGCAGCACTGGTGACCATCACCCATAAGTGTCAATGAGAATAATTGCATTCCTAGTTACAGTATTATCTCTCTCTAGTCAAGATCTTCTCTGGTTAAGATCTAGTTTCAGATCATTCAGAGAACATGAGCAACTAGAAAAATCACAGCACTTAGGCATCATCAGCATTGTATATATATCTCAGAAATGTTAGGTGCGGCTTCATCTTCTTATTCAAGATGTCATTAATAAATAAAAATCTTTGAACCCAACTGCAATGAGTTAAATCTTCCTGAACTTACATATTTCCTACACCGTTGGAACAGCACATGGAGAACAGAAGTCAAAATGCTTAAGAGTTGTACGCATTCCATGATTTTCTAGGATACTTATCTAATTTGTAGTAGATTATCAACTGCACCATTCAAGAAGAATGCAGGATCTAAATTTTAACTCTTAGTGCCTTTGCTTACCAAGTAGAACTAAATAATCTATTGGAAGTCCTTCCTACTGAAAGTCATTTTCATCAATAGCAGAATATGCAATTTTACTAAATTTTAAGAAACAGCATGTTCAAACTCGGAGCATCAGCCAATTTGGGACTTGGGAAGAGAGGAAGAATTTGCTAAGATGAAATATGAAGTACAACATTCAAGGGACGTTCGAGTGTGCAAGGAAAGGTAAATGAATCTAAGGGGGAAACGTCATCTTACCACATTGAGATCATCCGTTGAAGATACCCGATGAAATGCATGCAATGAATGTGGCAACTCCAGTGGGGCAATTGGATCACAAGAATCGTCTTTTGGCAATTTCATCCTCATGAGAATGTGCCAGCTGGATTATAACAAAAAGTTGGCACTCAGGAATTGAAGAGCTCTAACTTTACAGTAAGTAATACAATGCAGTACTCTTAACTGACATTTCATCAGGCTTCAAGAACCATCAATGAGAAGTGATTCTAATGTCCAACAGCTTATACAAAACTTATTATAAAGCAGGTAGTTTAATGACTAAAGGAACGAATGAACCCTCTCATGACTAAAGAAAATTTATTTGGTTGACAGCAAGCGAGGCAGTATATTTACAATTTCAATTTTAACATCAAACCTGTTATTGTGTTCTGTGAAGAAAGCAAATTCTATCATGTGTTATATATATTCATTCATAACTAAAGATAGATAAAAATGTAACCAATGATGCAAAAAGCTTGTGAACATTTTACAAGTAGTTCATTAGTGTTAGATTTTACTGAGTAAATAGGGAAGCCACTAAGAAGATAGAAATATATAATGACGATAAGAACAGTGGGCATATTTCATAGAGTTTAGTGACATCAAACAACATGAGAACTTTGAATGTTAGATGCCTTAATGTTGTAGAAAATACAAAGCATAAACACAACAATGTATTGGTTTTCATTAGCAGATGAACCCAATAATTGTATCGATGACAACTAATTGTGGGCAAAAGGAATTGAAAAGGATGGAAACCGAGGGTTGATCAAGGTTTTCAATTAGTATTTTGTTTCAAAGAGATTTTCCAATATAATCCGAAGAGTTTTATAAACCACTTTCCCGTACCTACATCAGGAAGGAAACCACCAGCTCGTGTCACATTCTGTAAACCAGACCTGATATTGTATATTCATGACTATCAACCTTATTAAAACAACTAAATGTGATGCAGGTTGAACTAGAATTTAGGATGAATTAGAATTATAGCCAAGAAGAAAGATGAAGAAGAAGAGGGGAAAAAGGGGCTGCAAGCCACTATTCAATTCATCATATTTATCAACTGATTCTCAATGTCCAATACAATCCATATAAATAGAATAAAATGAGAAAACCTAATACATAAAAGGGCCTTGAGCCAGTCCACTACGACAAGTCCAATAAAATGAAGACATAATTAATAGAATCCAATAATAATAAAAATAAATAAATCTGATGTCCGTATCAACTCTCCCGAGGTGGGAGAAAACTCGACCCTGTCGAGTGGATAAGTCATATAAGGCTGCGATCAATCCATACTTAAAATGTTTCAAGTCATGCCACGGAGGACGATCTTTCTGACGAACCAAATATCGAAATTCCACAAATGATAAGAAAGATAATTTCAACTTTTCCCCCAAAATATGTTCCAACCAAGGAGGACGATCTCTCTTTCTAATCACATACTGATATTGAACTCCAAATGGTAAAAATTCATGCAACTCATTTCCAAAATCTTCACGTGGTTGTGCATGATGAGGAACACAAGAAGCTAGCACCGGAGACTGGCCTGTAGAAACAAATGATTGCAACATCGAAGGCTAGAATAGGCCTCGATTAGGAAACAATTCTTTTACATTGAAAATATAACTTTCATTTAAGTGAAATGGCCCGTCAAAAATGAAATCTTTATATGAGTGATCCAAAAACATTTTCTTCACATTTTTGGAAAATCGGATAAAAGGACACGCAATAAAGTATAGTGATGGTCATAAGAAAACCCTAACTTATATTGCACGTCAAAAGTAAGTTCAAAAATTTCATGACTGGAGATGATTTGACATTTTAACTTGTTATGAAATTTAGGAACGTTATCAACAGAATGATAAGTTGACACAACATGTCGATAATTAGTGGGTAACCTCCTAATGTCAATAGGAAAAGTGTGCAACCGAGTAATGGTCATAGAGAACAATGTGGCAACTTGCGCAATTTCATGTAATGGAGGAAGAACGAAAACAAATTCCACATGAAAGTCATGCAACATAGTAAGCACGAGATCTAAAACATCTGAAATGTTTGACTTTGATGACATTGCTTTAGGTACTTTCTCAATTATGTCAATGTTAAGTGCAGCGGCTGTAGATATGGTCACAGTAGGGGACACGACACACTATTTACAACTCTCAACTTCTGTAAAAATGGAAGAAAGAACTGCACTATAATCATCTAAACAAACCCCTAAAGATTTTATAGTTTGTGACAAGTAAGGTTTGATAGTATCAGCACACTTCTCAAAAAGTCTTTCCACTACATGAAATGCAATAGGAAAAGCCTCCTTATGTTTATTTTGAACACAATCCAAAAGGAGGGTAATTACGTCTAGCGGGATATTATCAATTTCTTCCAGTGTAAAGGTCATAATAGTCTCTATGGATGTAAAGACATTCCCTAAATGATTTCTGTTTAAAGCAACAAGAAAATATTGGAACATGTCAATTATCGTACGTTCACAATCCAGGTCCAACATGATGCGACAATATTTCGCATTAGCCATAGTATCTAGTATCCTAATGGCCGTTGCATACAAATTGATGGATGTGCTCGTGAGAAATGCAAATTTTGTAGAGGTTGATCCAACTGGAAGATATGGCAGGGTAACTTCATTTCTTCCTCTTACACTTTTCCCTTTTTGCCAATGAGTTTTTTGTATTGGATTTGGATTTGAAATTTAGGGTTTCATCTGTAATTTTTTTGCTGCAGTACAATGAGATTCTTGGCAAAGGAGCTTCAAAGACGGTGTATGAGATTTCTTCTAAGAAATGGGCTATTTTTGTTTTGTTAAAGATCAACACTTGGTTTTTTAATGGTTTAGGAATCCGATCTTTTTGTTTTTGTTCGAGTTTAATAGGTACAGATTGAAGCATAAAAGAGTAAACATTAGAGCAATGAAACATTGGTGTATGCAGATCTTAAAAGGGCTGCTTTATCTTCATAGCCATGATCCACCTGTGATCCATAGAGATCTCAAATGTGATAATATATTTGTCAATGGGAACCAAGGCAAAGTGAAAATCGGGGATCTTGGTTTTGCCGCTATCCTGCAAAAATCGCAAGCTGCTCATTGTGTTGGTATTTTCTGTTCCAATTTGTTGTATTATTGCCAATATTTATAGATGAAAATTAGTTTCCTTGATTATTGAGCTAACTAGTATTTGTGAGCGCGATAAAGATTTTAATCCTGGGAATTTCGTTTGATTAGGGACGCCTGAATTTATGGCTCCTGAAGTCTAACAAATGTAGATTTAAAAAAAAAAAAACTCGAGCCGGCCCGGCTAGGCCCGACTAAGGCTCGGGCCGAGCCTTTTTTTCTCGGCCGGGCTTTGCTCGACTCGGCTCGGCTAGGCTCGGGCTGAAAAAAGCTCGGCTCGTGACATAGCTACGAGACTCAAAAGAGTCCAACAATGCCCCAATCATGATTTTCCATTTGGCACTTCTACGGTGTCAAGGCGGCAATCGATTTGTTTGAGCGGCTGTCAAACAACAAAATTCACTGCAATTAACGTTAGAAAATACTTTTTTTTTCACTCTTTTTCTCTCTTTTTTCTTCACACTTTTTTTCTTTTTTTTTTTTCACTTTTTTTTTAACA
The DNA here is from genome assembly GCA_903798255.1 of Fraxinus quadrangulata. Classification (NCBI taxonomy): domain Eukaryota; kingdom Viridiplantae; phylum Streptophyta; class Magnoliopsida; order Lamiales; family Oleaceae; genus Fraxinus; species Fraxinus quadrangulata. Next base: position 20,951 of record CAIGRB010063922.1, read on the forward strand.
CTAAGCAAAGCAAACGAATATGGGCCCAAGTTACAAACAAGAAAAACCAAAAATTGAGGCCCTCTAAACTGAGCCCCAAAATACAAACTAGGGCTTAAATAAAAAAAATTGAGACCAATCGACCGTGAAGACTGGAGTGCGAGCCCACTGCCGGTGAGGTAACTTGAAGACCGGAGCACGAGAGAGAGTGAACAGCGGCGAGAGGGAGCAACGGCGGAGACAGACGCCGGTGATTTTCAGGTCGCGTCCGGTGGTGGATAAATATTAACTCCGTCGATTTCTTCTTCTTCCTTTTTTTTTTGGGAATTTGGGTTGATGAAATCGCTGTGCAGATGGGTTTTAAAGAAATCTGATTTGGGATGTGGTAATTGGTTATGCTATGTCAACGACCAGTAGTGGCTGGAGACTGGTTGTGCGGTAGCGATTTTATGCGGGAGGCGGTTGTGTGGTAACAGGGAGGCAATGTTTGCGAAAAGGCAGAAAAGGTGGTGGAATGTTTGGGAAGAGGTATTCGGTCTTGGATTGACCGAACGTTGGTGGTGAAACTGTGGGATATGGACTGTGATGCAGCGACTGGTGGTGGTGTAACAGCAATGGGGATGGATTTGAGTTGGGGTATTGTCATTTGGGGTTGGATGTATTGATATTTTGGCCGGCAATTCAGAGATTTGAAGGTCTGGATTATGTGTTTGCTCTAGAATCTATAGACGACAGTAGTAGGCAGCAAAGGACAGAGTTATATACTTTTTTTTTCTTGTTTGGTGATGTAGTCGGCGATTTGAGCTTGAGAATTGCTGGTGGGTGAGGAGATGTACGCAGTGTGTGGGTGCGTTGCAATTTGTTGCAGCAATAGTAGCGGTGGAGAGGTGAATCGATGAACACAGAGGTGGACGGAAGATGTGGGCTAACGGTTTGTGTTGTTGCAGAGGTCGGTTAATGTTGGCGGCAGAAATTTAGGAGAAAAACTGAAGGTTGTTTAGCAGTGTTTGGGATGCCAATTGATGAAGGAAACCAGGTTTGGCTCTGATACCAAATTTGAAGCAGGATGAATTAGAATTTAGGATGAATTAGAATTATAGCCAAGAAAGATAAAGAAGAAGAGGGGATGAGGAGGGAGAAAACGGGCCGCAAGCCACTATTCAATTCATCATATTCATCAACTGATTCTCAATGTCCAATACAATCCATATAAATAGAATAAAATGAGAAAACCTAATACATTTGAGCCAGCCATCTACGACAAACCCAATAAAATGAAGACATAATTAATAGAATTGAATAACAATAAAAATAAATAAATCTGATGTCCGCATCAAAAAGTCTACTCAAGACGAAANTTCATCAACCGTTTTTAATGTTCAATAAAATTCATTTATATAGAAGAAAACGAGAAAACCTAATGCATAAAAGGGCCTTGGGCCAGCCCGCTACGACAAGCCCAATAAAATGAAGACATAATTAATAGAATTGAATAACAATAAAAATAAATAAATCTGATGTCCGCATCAAAAAGTCTACTCAAGACGAAACATTTAGAATAGTAGACTTTCATTTAGATTAGATTTTGCCCATGTTTGACCCATTTTTGGGTTAAAATGTGTTTTAAAATAGTATTTTTTTGAGAATATGTGATTAAAAAATAAGAAAAATTTCTGGGTATATGTGTAAAATTATTTTATGGAAAAATGTGTGGATGAAAATGAGTTTTGAAAAAAAAGAGCTTAAAAAAATAACAAGGACTTTATCATTTTATCAGATAGGATTTTTATTTTGCTCTGTTCAAATATGTATTTTATTTTATTCATTGTTATGGATTAGAAGTTCTCTTGGAGTTCAAGTCTATTTTCTATAGAAGAGGACTTGGGTTTTTCATTTTTAACACAACTTTATTACTAGTGAATCAGAAACATATATTTTCCTCCCATTTTCTTGTTCTCTCTCTCCATAATTTGTTCTTGTGACATTCTACAACACAAACTTACAACTGCCAAAATGTTTTCTAGGACAACAATGAATTGTCTTGTGAAACAATTATTATTAGGGGAGCTCACACAAAAAACTAGTCACATAATGCGGGACAAAAATAATATCGGTAACAGACCTATCTATCTTCATTTCTTTCGCTCTCTGTACTTTATCCAAGAATGAGAGAACGGAATTACGATCAGTTCCTGGATTTTTCTTTCCCTGAAATTGACAAAGTAAGACAAAGACAGCGAATGATTCATGCATAAGAAAAATCATAAACCAGGAAATCCTAAAGTTAATGCACAAATGATCTAGAGAAACTGCCAGTTGTGAGGAAATTTCGACCAATAGATGGTTAGTTCCTTGATTAGGCAAATATGTATTGGTTCAAATAAAATTTGTAAAAATCTGTGAACTGTTATACTACAAGCAAGCTAATAGATGATAGTCATACTGCATATGGAAGGTTATTTCATTTGGAAAGTAAATTTACCACGAAATATCACTAAAAAGATGAAAAATATGCATTAATTGCATCATTTGGGGCCAATAGACAAACAAAATTTGCATACCCAGCCAAATGCAAATGGAAGGTTATTTCCAGTTCCAAGAGGCACTGTAGCAATAGGTGGTGGCTGAGACAATTTGAGATCAGAAACAACCCCAAGAAGCCAGCCAGCTGTGCCATCTCCACCTGCAACCTATAAATAACATTCATGTCAAATGTTATATGAGAAATACTGAAAGTGAAGGATATCAAATGTTATATGAGAAATACTAAAAGTGAAGGCTATCAAATGGTATAACTACACAAGTTCTGCAAAATAAAAGGGAAAAGGGGAAGACCATGCATTCCTTGTAACTTAACTTACAATTATTTTCAAGTGCTCCTCAAGTTTAGTAGCCAATTTATCCGCATTAAGCTTGAGCCTTTCCAGATTGAGATAAAGCTTATGTAGCACATTTTCAGGAGCCTCTTCTCCTAAATCAAAAACCTGAAATTCATTAAGATCAGTGCACAAGTAAACAAGTTTACTATATATTATTGACGATCAATAGCTTTCTAAAGTAAAATACCTTGCAGAACCAGATGGGACAACTAACTTGGAATCCATATAATTATGCAAGATAAAGCAAAAGGAATGGCAACTTCACCTGGTTTTTGTTCAGTACTGAGCGGTAAGTGATTAGAAGATCTCCACCTAATTGACCACCACTTTTAGAATTAATGAATACCAGAACAGGGCATTCAGGTATATTAGGCAGACAATTGGCCGTGGAGTTCGGCACAAATATATAATCTGGGATGTAAAACTGCTTCACAAATATTTCCGAATCAAGATCTGAACTTGCCATTACTACCTCCGAGTCTACCTATGTAACATCAAATTTTAAGAAATTAGGGTATTCAAGACTAATTTATTCCCAACAAAACAAAGTAATCGTCAAGTTTTCATGAGTAAATACTAAAAACTGATTCTCTAGAGAAGGGAACTAGTAAAAAATCCTAAAGCCTTATTTGGACTGCAACCAAATCAAAAAACTACTAACTCCGATTGTAGTAGACAGGAAACAAAGCATAAACAATCAGTAAAGCTACTAGCTTTTACTTGATTAATGGCTAATAATGTAATTTAAAATTAAGTAGCCTCAATCCAACAAAAAATCTTTGTCACATAGCTTTAGTACGATCAAAGTTGCACATGTAAATTTAGATGCAGCAGGAATGAAAAATTTAATGGGAAATTTTCACACAACATGAAGTCATACCCAGATTCTCGTATATAAATTTCAAAAGCATGTGAAAAAAATCAAAGATATTGATCATCAACAACACTCCTTAACAAATAATCANCCTGAAAAAGCTAACAGAAGAATTCCTGAAAGAATTGTGAGCGATTCTGTAGCGCAATTCGGAACTGGAAAATGTAGTAGGATGCATATGCAGATAAAAAAGAGAAAAAGACGCGATCCACTTTCAATGAAGAACGTGCGTCAAATGAAAGGTTTGACAATAAAAATTGTGGAGTAATAGATGGAAAATAAAATGATAATACTTCTAGATTTAGGTATCTAAATTTGGGATGTGACATGATAAATGTACTTTTAACACATTCATTGCCTTATTTTTAACAATCATGCTATACGTTCTGTACAACAATTATTATCCTACTTTTAATTTTTTAACATGTATTTAGTTTATTTAACTATATTTATCACCTTTTCATTTTTTAATATGTATTTGAAGATAGAAGTATTTTTTTGATGATTTTATCCTTAATATAATTCAATTATTTCAATAATTTTTTATTTTTCAATGTGTATTTAATTATTTCTATAATACCATACTTTTCGTTATTCAACATGTATTTAATTTATTAATTATTTGAATCATTAGAACAATATTCATTATTTATTTTGACAACTATTTGAATAATGTTATCTAGTATTAGTGGTGTTAGAGCACCAATTTAGATGTCCACAATTGACAGGTGCAATAAATGGATGATTTGACTTTTACATTTAAATGTATCTATTATTTAATGATATTTAACTGTCACATAGAATAGTGTTAAATAGTATTACTAAAAAATATTTAGTTATGATGAATGTACATTTGACACATTCATTATCTTAGTTTTCATTTTTCAATATATATTTAATTTATTTAACCATATTCATTATCTTTTTATTTTTCAATATGTATTTGATTTATTTAATTCAATACGTATTTAATTATTTTAATAATATCATACTTTTCGTTTTTCAATATGTATTTAATTTATTAATTATTTGAACCATTTGAATAATATTCATTATTTATTTTGTCAATTATTTAGTTAAAGTAATGATATTTATTATCATGATGATGGAATATCGATTATGTGACAAACGATTACCTCTCACATTTCTCTCTCTCTCTCTCTCTTCCCTCTCTCATAAAAAGTGAATTGTTCAATTCCATTATTCTACATAGACTGTCACACCACTGATATTCCATTATCATAATAATAAATAATATTATTCATTTAGTTATAATGAATGTACATTTTGAGAAACGTGTAATTCGACCCTAACAATACATAGAGGGGGTGAATAAGTGTAATTTGCGGAATTTAAAATATCTAACGAATTAAACAGCAACAAATCAATTAAATTCTTAACTAAATGGTTTAAATATTCAAGTAAATTTGTCCTAAGTTGAATTACCGCAATTTTTATAATAAACAACAAATTGTAAAGTAGTAAATCAAACATCGAAATGATCACGGAGAAATCCAACTGGGAAAAACTCCAATGACTTTGCTAATCAATCCATTATAAACGAATTTAACAACTTACAGTCTACCAAACTAGACAACATGTACTATCTGATCATCCAACTGCACTCCTTACAGCTCTACGTGGATTTCGTGCTCTCCTGAACCAATTCTTAGCTGCTGTTGTCAAAACTCCATGAAATCTGCTACCCTACAGCACTCCAAACCTTGAGGATTCGTTTATCTCCCCTGGATCACAAAGAACGATCCATTCTTCACAGGCAAACTCTTGTCAACTTCCTTCGATCTTTAGAACTCTGACCAGATGTAGAGAAAATAGTGATTTGGTATTTGGATTATTGAACTGATTTTTTTCTCTCAAAAGATCTTACACAAGATGAAGGTTGAAAGCAGTAATGTGGAGGATTCACTCTCTAGACTTTTTCTCTCAATATTCAACCTTGAAAAAACGTGTGGATGAGTTCTGATATTTATATGTAGGTCAAGAAACGAATGGACCGGGTAAAAAAACCTTGAAATCGCGAAATAAAAATTTTTCGGACAGCAATGTCGGTCGAGCGAGAGTCCAGCGACGGTCGAGCGACAGCATATCGCTCGAGCGAATGAGGGGCGACGGTCTAGCGACAATATTTCTGCTTTTGTAGCTCGAGCCAACCCTTGGCGACAGTCCAGCGAAAATTCGCGTCGTTTTCCTCCTTATTCCAAACTCGAAACCCTAGACCTACTAACTAACTTTTGAACAAATTAAACATTACTCCTTGAACTTTTACATCATAATAAATTAAGTCATTTTGTCCACAGAATTTGCCAATTACAAAATCAAATAAAACCTAACAAACTCTCCATTTGGCATTCTCTGACAAAACAATAATTTATATCAAGGCAGTAATCAAATAACAGTTTACAGACTTAAACAATATCAAAACCTACAACTAACAATTGTCTTGAACGAACACTGCAGTACCTGTTTATTGAAATAGACAACTCAAATACTAGTGTAAAATGTGTGGAAAGCAGGAT
>CAIGRB010063925.1:0-26119 GCA_903798255.1 Fraxinus quadrangulata
CAATTCTATACTATTGGTTACAAATTATTGAATTAATTGATCACAAATTATTTTTTGATCACAGATAAAAAATTTTACAAGTCACAATTTATTAATTGATCACATATAAAAAAAAATTTAAATCACTATTTATTTATCGATCACAAGTTACAAATTTTATAAGCCACGACTCAATTTTTAGGTCATGTATTATTTATTGGTTACAAAATATCCAATTTATTAGTCACAATCTCAAATAATTGATCACAAACACCTCCAACCCACGCCATCCCACTCACAACCATTGCACTACCACCACTACCTCCATCTCCATCTCCATCACCACCGTCAACCACCACCGCAACCGCCTACACCATCAACAAAAAATCACCTTAAACCCCCCAACACCACCAAAATATGGAAACCACCACCACCACTCCAACAACAAAAATAAAAACCAACACCTCACCGCCACCACCAGATCCAGTACCACATATAACATCACTATCACGACATGTACCACCATCGTAACCCACCAACGCACCAATGTCATCGTAGCACCAGTAGCTGGCCAAAGGGTATCCTTGCCAAGGTCCCTAGAGCCCCTACCACCACTACCTTCATTGTCACAGCCACCACCAGATCTACCAACGTCGTCACACCTCCATTGCACAACCGACAAAAAAACTAACAATACCAAAATCACCCCAAACCACCATAAGCATCATCAACACCACCAACCCCACCACTGCACCCCAAGAAGATTCACCACCACTGCAACACCTCATCATCACTACGACGACGACATGAAAACCACCACAAATCAGATCTAACCACTGCAAGTAGATCTATTACACCGCCACTATTGAAAAATACGGCAGCATGAAAATCACCCCAAGTTGCTGCGTCGTGATACCGGAGATGATGCCATCGCCCTCAGATCTTCAAACACGGGGATGACACCGTCGCTCACTTCGTCTGTGTTTGTGTTTGCATTTCGATTCAACAAATAGGCTGTGTCTTGTTTGCATCATGATGTTGTTGCGTCGACGATGTCATGCTGTGGTCGCGACAACATGTGCTATGTCGCCTCCGATGGTGGGTTTCAATGTTTTAAAATTAAAGGAAGAGAGATGGAGAGAGAAGTGAGAGGGGAAAACATGATTAAAATGTTTTAAAATATTATTATTAATATTAAAATGTTGAATTATGATCTGATTTTTGTAAGAACAAACTTTAAATCTGATTTTTGAAATGATAACTTGAAAAATCTGGTTATGTGTAATTTCCACTTATACAATTCCAGCTTTTCTGCTACTCAATTTCTCCAGATGTGTTGGCTGGTTCACGTGCCCTTTCCTGCTTTCTTGTTGGGCTAGGTTGGCCCATTAAGTGAGTAAATATTCTTTTTTAAATTATGGCCCAATAAGTTCACAAAATAAAAAGTTCTTGAAGTTTTCTTTTGGGCTCCCTTTTTGGGTCATGAGGAACTGGGCTGCAATAATTGATTTTTCTAAAGTATTTGGAAAACTTGGATACTTATTTGGGCTCTCTTTTTTATCCGGGCAACGATTTCTGTTTTATAGACTTGTTAGTTTACCGAGCCACATTTTTTTCTCTATGGTCTTCAATTATGATAGATCAATGCAAGAAGAAATGCGATACTGGAGTTATCGTTAAGTGGATATGCAAATTAATTTTCAGTCACAATAAAGATATCATGGCAGATTTTTATTGGCATGAAGGATTAGGCTGAGCTATTCATAGTGAATAATTAGGATTGGACCCAGTTAATACCTATTTAATTTACAAAGTGGTTGCAATCTGCAATGTTGATGGACAATGGTTTCTCGAATTTCATTGGCATATGTGGAGACATAAATACTATAGCTAGTCTCCATTTTGTGATTAGAATCTGGCATTTATTGGTTGTGTCTACCTGTTTTTAGATGTCTCGAGTTTCTTGCATCTTTAAAGGCAAGCTATAGCTCTTGATTTTCTTATTATTGAAGGCAAGTCCTAACTCGTGATTTACGTATTATTGAAGGCGAGCTCTAGCTCGTAGTTTTCTTATTATCGAAGGCAAGTCCTAACTCATGGTTTTCTTATTATTGAAGGTGAGCCTTAACTCGTGGATTTTTATTATCAGAGGCAACAATTTGGAATCCTTATTTCTTGAAAAAAAGAAGAGGTTAATCCCTTGCAAAATGAGCATTTCCTAGCCTTATTAGTGGGATGTTTATTCCCCATCTCGCTAGATGCCTATTCTTGACTTCACGAGATTCTTATACCTTATCGAGCCTAGCAATGAGACATCGTCTATCCGAGATCCGCTTATAAGACTCCGATAGTTCGAGAACTATTCGTGAGATATTTATTCCCCGCCTTACTAGATGTTTATTACTGACTTTGCGTATGGACCTTATCTCTCACTATCTTCATGCATAGCTATAAGACCTCGTCATTCTAAAGCAAGTTTATAAGACTTTGATAGTTCGAGAACTATTCTTGAGATATTTATTCCTCTCTTCGCCATATGTTTATCACTGGCTTCGTGGGATGTTTATTCTCTACCTTGCCAGATGCTTATTCCAGGTTTCGTAAGATGTTTGTTCCTCCCCTCTCACTATCGTGGAGCCTAGCTATGAGACCTCGTCTATCCGAAGCCTGCTTATAAGACTTCGATATTTTGAGAGTTTTATACGAGATGTTTATTTCCCGCCTCGTCAGATACTTTTTTCTTGGCTTCAAGAGATGCTTATTCTTCCCTAGTCGCTATCGTTGAGTTTAGCTATAATACCATGTCAATCTGAAGCCACTTATAAGATTACGCTAGTTCGAGAGCTATTTGCAGGATGTTTATTTTCCATCTCGTTAGATCCTTATTCCTGGCTTTGCGACATGCTTATTCCTCGCTTCTCATTATCGCTGAGCCTAACTGTAAGACCTTGTCATTCCAAAGCTAATTTATAAGACTCCAATAGTTTGAGAGCTATATGCGGGATATTTGTTCCCCGCCTCGTCAGATACTTATTCCTTGCTTCGTGAGATGCTTATTCCTCGTTTCTCACTATCGTTGAGCCTGGATGTAAAACCTTGTCATTTCGAGGCTAGTTTATAAAATTCCGATAGTTCGAAAGCTATACACAGAATGTTTATTCCTCTCCTCGTCGAATGTTTTTTCCTAGCTTTGTGAGATGTTTATTCATCGCTTATCACTATCATTGTATTTAGTTATAAGACCTCGTCAATTCAAGAGCGCTTATAAGACTCCGATAGTTCAAAAACTATTTACGAGAATGTTTATTCCCCGTCTCGCCAGATGCTTATTCCTGGATTCGTGAAATTCTTATTCATCATTTTTCACTATCGTTGAGCTTAGCTGTAAGACCTCGTCATTTTGACGTCACTTTATAAAACTCCGATAGTTCGAGAGCTATACACGTGATATTTATTCCCCGCCTTGCCAGATACTTTTTCCTGACTTCGTAAGATGTTTATTCCTCGCTTCCCACTATCGTTGAGCCTAACTGTAAGACCTCGTCATTCTGAGGCCAGTTTATAAGAATTCAATAGTTCGAGAGCTATATGCTGGATGTTTATTCCTCGCCTCACTAGATGCTTTTTCCTGGCTACACAAGATGCTTATTCCTCGCTTCTCACTCATTATTCCGAGACCAATTTATAAGACTTCGATCTTTCAAGAGCTATATGTAGGAAGCTTATTCCTCGCCTCGCGATGGTTTTTTGGGTTTTGTGAGATGATTATTCATTGCTTCCCACTATCGTTGAGCCTAGCCAAAGACCTCATCATCCGAGGTTGCTTAAAAGACTCCGATAGTTAGAGAGCTATTCGCTCGATATTTATTCTCCGCCTCGCCAGATGTTTATTCTGGCTTCGCGAGAAGCTTATTTATCGCCTCTCACATCGTTGAGTTTAGTTATGAGACCTCGTCTTTCCTATACCCGCTTATAAGATTTCGATAGTTCGAGAGTTATTTATGGGATATTTATTCTCCGTCTCGCCATTTGCTTTTTCTGGCTTTGATAGATGTTTATTCATCGCTTCTCACTATCATTGAGTTTAGGTATAAGACCTCGTCATTTCGACACTAGTTTATAAGACTCCAATAGTTCGAGAGCTATATGCGGGACGTTTATTCCTCACCTCATCGGATGCTTTTTCTAGGTTTTGCAAGATGCTTATCCTCGTCTCTCACAATCGTTGAGCCTAGTTGTAAGGCCTCATTATTCCGAGGTTAGTTTATAAAACTCCAATAGTTCGAGAGCTTTATGCGGGATGTTTATTCATCGCCTTGCCCAATGCTTTTTCCTAGCTTCACGAGATGTTTATTCCTCGTTTCTCACTATAGTTGAGCCTAGCTGTAAGACCTCATCATTCTGAGGTTAGTTTATAAAACTCCAATAGTTCGAGATCTTTATACAGGATGTTTATTCATCGCCTCGCCCAATGCTTTTTCCTAGCTTCACGAGATGCTTATTCCTCGTTTCTCACTATCATTGAGTCTAGCTATAAGACCTCGTTATTCCGAAACTACTTATAAGACTCTTATAGTTCGAGAGCTATTCGCAGGATTCAGTCGAAGGATAGCACATGCCTTCCATGTACAAAAACGTTTGGGAGAAACCTCTGCAAGGATGAGATATCCACCATGCAGGGAAGCGTGGGCAGTTCGATGAAGAGCTGGATCCCAAAATGGACCACCTCCTAATTCGCTAATGTGGATAACACACGTCTCCCATGTACAAAAACTCATAAAAGAAGCCTATTCCTGGATGAACTATCCACCATGCAGTAAAGCGTGGACATTTCGACGAAGAGCTGAATCCTAAAAAGGACCACCTCCTAATTTGTCAAAGCGGATAGCACATGCCTCTCATGTACAAAAAGTCATGAGAGAAGCCTCTACATGGATAAACTATCCACTATGCAGAAAAGCATGGGCATTTTAACAAAGAGATGGATCCCAAAAGGGACCGCCTTCTAATTCGTCGAAGCGGATAGCACATGCCTCTCATGTACAAAAAGTCATGAGAGAAGCTTCTACATGGATGAACTATCCACTATGCAGAAAAGCGTGGGCATTTTAACGAAGAGCTGGATCCCAAAAGGGACCACCTCCTAATTCGCCGAAACGGATAACACATGCCTCCCATGTATAAAAATTCATGGGAGAAGTTTTTGCATAAATAAACCATCCACCATATAGTGAAGCATGTGTGCTTCGGCGAAGAGCTGGATTCCAAAAGAGACCACCTCTTAATTTGTCGAAGTGGATAGCACATGCCCCACGACGAAGAGATGGATCCTGAAAGGGATCACCTCTTAATTCGCTGAAGCGGATAACACATGCCTCCTATGTACAAAAAGTCATGGGAGAAGCCTTTCAAGAGTAAAAAAATGAGCTTATATTAAAACCTTGAAGATGACATTCAAAAATGCTTCATCTTTACTTCAGCATAAACTTCAAAGTTCTGTAACTTCACAACTTCAAAGCCTCATATCTACATCAAATTTCAACCAAATTAAAGCATCACTTCAGTATCTTCAAAACAACTCAACATTCAAATTAAGGTTTCTACATAAATTAAAGGCTTTCCACGAAAGGTCCTATTTTCTTAACTCTAACTATGATATAAATATCTATACTTGGACTTGGGGGGGACTATTGTGATACTAGTATAGATTATTTTACATTATTATTGTTAGCATGCCATGACACAATTTTCACTACTGCCAGTACGTATGCTATGTTTTTCTACATTATCAACATATTACTCGCTTCACATTAGCAATAATGTTACACCGAGTTGGGCAAGCATATGATTTACTATGATACATGATAGACCCTCTGTACATCACATTTTGGAGAAATTTAAACTATCACTAATTCCCTTTATTGTCATTATTTAGAGGAGCAAATGGACATTAGCAAATTTTGATCTCATCATCATTTTACCTTATTTGGAGGGGCAACTGGACCCCAATTTATTTGGTACATGTGGAGTAGATATATTGTATTGTATTACAGGTTGGTTTAGTCCATACTATAGAGGAGATTCTCCTGAAATTTTGACAAATTATATGCAATATATTTCGAGGCAATCTATAAGCCCTTGCTTATTCAAGTCCACATCAATTTTCGAGGTAGTTTGTAAGTCCTCATATATTGAAGTTGTTCATATTCTAAGGCAATATATAGGATCTTACCTACTGACTACTTATATTTCGAAATTCGACCTGCATATGAATGCACGACTCAGACTTGGGGGCTATTGTTATATCCATAAATTACGTACCATGCGCATCTAGAAGGGGTTCCACATTTGTAGACTCGACATTGATTTTTTAATTGAATTGGGCCTATTAAACTAAGTAACCTTGACAACCTCATCTTGTTCTTGGATTTTGGCCCATTTCATTGGCGCTCATTATTAACAATCAAAGGTATGCCATTTAACCTTAGCCAAAACCCCCTCTTCCGTCTCTTGCACTCACATTATCTTTCGTTCAGCCGTTGATTTGACCATCGGAGTGCAAGCGGTTGTTGGATCTTTTTCTCGACTGGCGGCCTTTGCCTCATAACGAGATTTTTCAGTGTGCAGGTGATTCCTACGTAGAGAGAAGATGGTCAAGATTTTGTTAACGCATTTTTTGAGGTCAACTGGTATATATTATTATATGTAGTAATGGTAATGCAGCACACTACATTGAACACAAGTCAGTTGAATCTGGTTAGTTGAATTAGAGTACTATATATCGAAAAGCTTGCTATTTGTGTGGTTTCTATAATTTTCCTGGAAATTAGACATCTCCTCGTTGTAGTTCATACCTTTTGCGCATATGAACAGAATGATATTGGGGAAATCTAAACGAAATTAAAGGAGAGTTTGGCAAAGAGACATTGACGAATGATCATATCTTGCATTATCTATATAACGTTGAAGAAATGGATTTCCATCCAATACATTTGTTGGAAGACAACTTGGTCAGAATTTCATATGCTGTCAAGTTTCGGATACGAATGTGCAACACGCTCAAATGTGAACAGTCCGGGTTGCAAATATTAATTGGCCAAAGGAAACTCCAAATTGCCACTAGTTCCACACTGGAAATACCTTGGATATTGAGCAATTAATTCGCAAATAAATAAATAAGAACACGCAAGATTTATAGATATTTGTCGAGATTATGTCATTTTTCACAGTTGCAGTAATCACTATGATGAGAATAAGTATACAAGAGAAAATTGCACTCTAACCTCTTTTTTATATAATGGTTCTGTATTTGTCACAATTGTAGATTAATAAAGTCTTGAGATGGAATTAACCAGGAAACTGCATTAGATCCGACCAGTCTGGTTGGCTTGTCAACGGCTAGTTCTTACTCCTTGGAAGTATCTATTAGACTCGTACTACTGAAATCAGTATCTGTAAACATGGATTTACCACATAAAAAAGATACTTAGGTATAAGCAGCATTTGAATGTAAGCTTAAACTGCGACCTAAATGGACATAAACATAGTCACCAAAATCAATTTGAATCCACCTTTTTTTTTTCCCATAATCAAAGTAGGAATGGACATGCTTGTCAGATCCGACACCATTAACTAAAGAAATATAGACTGCCTGTTACACTTTAATACTCAAAACATACCTTGACGAGTCATACAAACATCTTGATCCTGGCCATTTAGGAAAGAAAACTATGATGAAATATAAGCCCATATGGAAACAAACAGTTGTGAAATGGTTTTAAAATAAGTCTAATGGTAGATCAAATTTATATGATTTAAATCAAATGACTCTTCAGAGATTGAAGCTAGAAGAAAAACCGAGAAGATGAAACGGCAAAGTGATGGTAAGATGGAGAAGGAGACACAAGTACCATAGTAGAGTCTCTCTTTGTGGAGGCAATCAGGGCTGCCCTAGTGTTTAAACAGTTTAAAATGCCTAACATTTATATATCCACGATTTAAGAGAGATCCTGTTGACTATCTCGACATATATCAATCCTAAACAGAATTAAATGAAGACTACAATGCAATTATATATGGGGCCTTCTCCATCACCACCCTTACAAAGATGTCAACAATGTGGTAAATGAAGTTGAGGCAAAGGTCAATTGCGCAGTCGAGTGACGTGGACAGGTTCTCCCTTACGCAGTTCATGGGTTAGAAGCTCGCAAAACACCCAAGGAGCAACTTGAAGTTCATGATTCCCACGTTATTCCTGATATTCTTAAGTGTTACTTCTACCTCTTGCCAAACTACCGAAAGTAGACTGAATATCAGATCTTGTGCTGTTGTGCCCCTGATGGATTATGCACAACCTCATTCTCGAAGCCAGAAACCTACAAGTTCTTCCATCGGGGTACTTTATTTCTATGACTCATGGGTGGAATTCATGGTCACCCTGGGAATTGGAATGCTATCCATAATCAAGCTTAATATGACGAAGAAATAAACATTAAGCTCACGAAACGTCAAGCTTGATCTCCTAGAAGAAAGAGGAGATCAAGAACAATGATTAAATGCTATGCAACATCTTACCTTATAAGTTAGCTCTTCTTGCATATGCTTTCTTTTGAGAATAAAGGGCAATGAAGACAAGCATGGAAGCAGAATATTCCAATTAGTCGAGTATTTTTCAACAACTAAGCAATAACAATAACAATTAGTAGAGTATTTTCTGGATCCATCGAGAAAAAATATTAAAGGAAGACTTTACATTAAATATATATAAACTTTAGTGCATAAACGTTACGGGACAAGCAATGTAGCTCAAATGGTTGAGTGCTTAAGTTGTCACTGAATGAGTTAGTCATTTTCTTAAGATCAGAGTAGTTGTATCTTCTTGGTACAAGATTCTCATTGTTCTTCAGGAAGAGTTCGACGTCTTTATGGTTTTGCGCTTTTCCCTTCAAATTCAGCTTGTACTTCCTCTTGTTGAAAGTCAAAAAGATTACTGAGAAGAGGACTACTGCTGAAGCTGAAGCACCCATGATGAGAAAAGATATCTATGTTTATAAATCTATATATAAATAAATGGTATGGAAATTTTCAAGAGTTACCTGCAATGAAAACCAGTTTCAATTTACTCCTTGCTGCAGCAGAAGTCAAAACACACGTTGGATTAAGAGAACTTTATAAAAATAAGATGGGAACTCATTTTTCTCAGTGTACTCTCTCTCTCCTGCATGTAAATCTTTACAGGGTATGATTCATGAACATGTGATTTCACACAATTGTGAAATAAATGTATCCGGAGTCAAGATTTTCTGTCAAATTGCCTGTTATAGTCAGATTTTGTAGTCCAGAATTGATTTGAGATTCTGGTTAGATTACTTAACCACTGTAGATTACATTGTTAAAAAACAAAACTTAAAAAGCAACGGCTTAGCAGTGTATATAGTGTTGCAATGCAACCCACTACATTAAAACCCCTATAAAGTAACACACTCAGAAAAATTATTATTTTAGAAGAGTTATTTTATTTTTCAATAAATGAATATTTATAAATTTAAAAATGTTTTATATTTTTACTACTTGTACATGGATTTTTTACAAAAATATATGTATAACTTATATATGAAAATAATAATGGAGGTTTTCAAAAGTTTACATGTATATAAATAGAAAAAAAAAACTATGCAAATCGGTTTTAGCATCGCAAGACTCGATCAAATAAATATATTGTTTCTGAATCACAAGTTGGTGCATATGAAGGTATCCATAAATTACGTGAAATCATTTGTAAGTCTGTGCTATATAATGGGACGGATATTGAACACCTTTTAAATTATCTTAGTAACAATAATATGGTGATGAAATCACCTACTGATGAAGAGATTGTTAAAGGGGAAATGAATATTATGATCAAAGATAGTTGTGGTATATGAACTGTTTTTGTTTTCCCCCGAAAGACGCCTTTTAACTCGTCTTAGTTTCAAATAATTACGTTTTACGAAATGCAAAAAGTATAAATCAAATGAAATTTATGCATTGCAAACAAATTAGGGATAACGTTGAGTTTGATTTGAATACAACGAAAAGCAATTAAATTTAAAACATATGCTGAGAAAGGGCTCAATTGACAAAATATAAAATGTCATCTAAAATGTTTCTTAATTCAAAAACTTTATTTCAGTATTCAATAATGAGAAATCAAGTTCAAAGGGCGATGGTACCTTTTTCACATCGAAATTTAGCCCCTATTTGGTACACATTATTTTTTCATTCTCATTTTTCTATTCATTTTCAACCACACATTTTTCAATAAAATAATATTTTAGATCACATCAATAATTTTTCCTTCTTTTTCAATCACACATTCTCCATCAATCTACTATTCCAGAATACATTCTTCTAAAATAATGTAGCTCACACACACCCTTATTATTATTTGTGTCATCTGTACAATGTCCTCCCTCTCGGTGGCAATTAATACAATCATCAGACAGATTCCAACGTAGGTTATAATAATCGGTGCCTAACCGTTCGAACAAGTCAGCTGAATCTGGTATAGACTGTAATTTGAGTGGCAAATAAAGAACAGAACAACCATTTGGAATTGGGGGCCTTTCGCTTGAATTGGTGTAATATATGTAGAAGAAATCGCAGCCTTTGTAGTTTCTATAATTTTCATGTAAACGAGCTATCTGATCTTCGCCGGAGTTCATATTTTTGGGGCATCTGATCAAAGTGATATTGGGGAAGAATCTAAACGAAATAGAATGAGCGTGTGGAATATAGAGTTTGGGGAATAAACTGCAACTGTTACTTCTCAAAAGACCTTCAAGAACGAACCAATGCTTGATTGGTAGATATGTTGGACAAAATCTCATAGGATGGTGATAACCTTTCAGTATCCAGGTGAATTATTGGTTTCGGAATAGTATTGCACTCAACCGTGAACAACCCACATTCGGGTTGCGAAAAATCAGCCAGAGGAAATTCCAAATTGCCAAGATGTCCACACTGGAAACTTTTTGGGCATTTAGAGTACACAAAGTTGAGGAAAAATACATGAAGAAACACAGAGAAATGAACAAAAAAAACTGGCAGCATCCCTACAGAGCTCTCTTGAAGAAATCATGATTAACAAAATGAAGAAGAAGATGAGAGAGATCAAATTTTCTAGCTCTGTTTCAATTCTATTTGAAAATTATTTGCATCATCAAGGTGAAACGCGGCAGTTGACTTGGAATTCTTTTCATCAACACTTACTGAAAAGGATTGTCAGAAGATACTGACTCAAGAATTAGAGTACGGGTAGATTGCTTTTTTTTTTTTTTTTGTGATTTTTGAGAAAAATCAATGATAATGCGCTAAATGGAACTATGAAAGTTTTTCTGCAACGTGTAGCATAACATCATGTTGTAAGTTCTATTAGTTTAAAAGTCACTTTATATTTGGCAAAATAAGCGATTTCAATTATTCTTCTTGCTTTCTTTTTTTAGATAACAGCATTGGGATCCTCTTACCTTTGCGGAGTTGCCGTAGGGGTCATGGTTGCCAGCATAGCTACTGTTAGTTTTTGCTGATGAAAAGAACAGAGAAATATGCAAAAAAGTCCAAGAAAAAACAGAGAAAACCCAACTAATGAAGAACAGAGAAAAATGGAAAACCAGTTGAAGAGAAAGGAAAATCAGTTTATATAATTTCTACACACCCCATGTAATGATAGACTTCTTCCTTCTCTACATAAAAGCTGGAAAATTCACAAAAGCTGATTTAGAGTACATTAGCCATCTATTTAACATAAAAAATGCTGCATTGCCAGAACTATTCATTGTCAGATGTTTCACAGATACTCACATGAATGTGGGCCCCACCTGAATAAAATATTATTAAAAAATGTGGACCCCACATCTTTGTCTCACTTTTGGAATTTTTCGTTTCTATAATTGTAGCATTCCTCATTTAACATTTCTTTTGCAGGCCACTTTTCTTTATACTGTAGATTGAAATAGACAACCTAGGTTAGCAGTTTTAGAGAAAAGCTTCAATTCCTTCAACTACAAATATGAACAAGCTCAATATCCAGAGCCAGCTTGTCTCAAGAACCTCGTTGTCCATAGTACTAGAGGCAATCTTTAAAAGACTGGGTGACATTGCAGCCGCGCATGCACAAGAAAGAACAATGAAGATGGAGGAAACAAGTTTGAATGGACACAAAAGTGAGAAAATGTGTTGAAAGCATTAGAGTGCATCACCAAGCCTCCATTATTATAAAAATCAATCCAAAGGGAGATTTCACATTTGTCAAGCTGTATTTAAGCATGTCATTGCTCAACGCTCACTAGAAAGTAGAAATACATTTTGATCTGATATACATTAACCAATGACCAAATATTTCTGACTAAAAATAATGGGGATCAATGAGAAAGAATGTCAAAAAAAAAAAAAAANACAGAATTATCACAAGACAATAATCTCAATTTCCAAATCACAAATCACAAAACATTATTACAATTTTTATAAATCACACATTCACAAATTATCACAAATTACAATTTTAATATATCATCATTCATCACAATTCACAAATCACAAATCACCCATCAATATATATAAAACGTTGCTTCAAGTTCTAAAAGAAAATGGTATAAAAATTGTATAAAAAAAAAAAAGAAAAGAAAGAGAGAGAGAGAGAGAGAGAGAGAGAGAGAGAGAGGGAGATAATATGAAATAGTACTATGCTACTTTAACTCCAGTTGGCCGTTTTCCTTCCATTGCGTCCATCCTTCTCATCATGGCAGTCAGTACAAAGAAAAGGACCTTGCCAAGGAGTCGAGCTCATAGACAAGACGGAACCAGGGTGAACTGATATTCCTTCATTTGGAGCGAGGTCAGCCTGGCAATTGGCGCAATCGAAAAGGCCACATGTTTGATCGTTGGAATCACCGTTACCCAGCCTACAATTAAGTTGAAAAATAAACTTCAAATAGACAACAGATGGTAGATGGGGATAACAGACTCAGCTGTTGCAGCACATACACCAGGCAGAAGACTATGGGTGATATTGATAAAATTGGATAGAAAAATAGTAGGAAAACTCTCCCTTGATATTTATTTGGACCATCTGTTGGGAATTAAGCCCAAATACTAATTATGAGAGCAATAATAAGCAAACTGAAATAAGAAATATAGACTAGCAAACACAAAAATTTATAGAGTTACACATTTAATATGAGAACTACGTTCACTCGTTGCTTATTTTTGCTATGTAGGAGAAAAAAGTGTACTACAGTTTTTTCACAGAAAGGGTCCCCTAATTCTGTTTCGCAATTATATATGTGGCCTTCTCCGTCACCACCGTTGCAAGGATGGTAAAAATATGGTAAAAGATGTTGAGGCCAAGTCAGTTGCATGGTCGAGGGAGGTGGGCTGGTTCTTCCTTGTGCCGTTCATTGGTTAGAAGGCTCACAAAACACCAAAGGAGCACTCGCAGGGTGGAGGTCATGGTTGCCTGGGAATTCAAATGCTGTCCATAATCGAGATCGATATAAAAGAAATAAACTTTAAGCACGTGAAAGCCAAGATTGATCTCCTAGAAGAAAGAGGAGATCAATCACAACGAATAAATGCTATGCACACCTTATCTTATTTAAGTACTAGGTAATAACAATGACTAGACAAACTAAAGGTATATGAGTGTCTTTATTTACTCTGGTTTTACACAAATGTGAAATTTAACATTGAGACGAGATTAAACATACAAATTGCTATAGCACCAACAACCGAGATTACTGCTTCTATACTCGGTCACTAGGAGCCTCCAATGACCACAGGACAGGATTCCAGGAAGTTTTAATGGGTCATAGCTTACCCTCATGAGCATCAGAGGAAGAGAGTGATAACTCCAAAGTTGAAGGATTTACTGCTTCTCTTCGCTGTAAAATGAAGTTGGATTTAGGTGGGATTTGCAGAGATTCCACGTTCCCTTCTAACATTTCTACAACCCTGCTCATTGACGGTCTAGTTGTAGGATCAGTTTGTATGCACCATAAGCCAACTATTAACATTTTCCTTATCCTCAAATGTTCATTTGCATTCATAATGATGTTCAGATCAAGTTCAGCATTCTGCTCAAGGTTCTTATATATCCAATCAGGAAAATAATTTTCACTTGAACGATCAACTCTGACTTCAATATTTTTTGTCTCTCCAGCCATTTCCAAAATCATCATACCATAGCTATAGACATCTGACTTGTGAGAAACGTCTCCAAAGTTTCTACAAAATATTTCTGGAGCTATATACCCTATTGTCCCTCTGGCCCCTGACATTGACACTATACTTGACCTATTGGGGCAAAGTCTCGCCAGGCCAAAATCCGATACTTTAGGGTTGAAGTCTTTATCCAGGAGTATGTTATGAGGCTTTATGTCAAAGTGCAAAATCCGTGTATTACATCCTTGGTGCAAGTATTCTATTCCCTGAGCTATGCCAACTGCAATTTGAAACAATTTTTCCAATCCTAACTGTCGTTCTGCTATGGAGTTATTGTGGCCTATGAACTTCTCAAGAGATCCATTGGGCACGAACTCGTAAATGAGAGCTCTTTTGGAACCTTCAAAGCAAAATCCCAGGAGAGTTACAATGTTAACATGGGAAGTTCTACTGATGCTTGCTACCTCATTGATAAATTCTTCTCCGTTACCTTTCATTTCTTTCAAAATCTTTACTGCTACAAGATGGCCATCGGGTAACTTTCCTCTATACACACTAGCAAAGCCCCCTTCCCCTAACTTGTCTGTGAACGAGTTAGTCATTTTCTTAAGATCAGAGTAGTTGTATCTTCTTGGTGCAAGATTCTTATTGTTCTTCAGGAAGAGTTCAATGTCTTTATGGTTTTGTTTTTTTCCCTTCAAATTCAGCATGTACTTCCTCTTCTTGAAAGTGAACAAGATTAGTGAGAAGAGGACTACCGCTGTAGCTGAAGCACCTGTGATGAAAAAAAGATATCTATGTTTATGAATCAAACAAAACAAATGATACAGAAATTTGTAAGAGTTACCTGCAGCAACAACCAGTTTCAATTTACTCTTTCCTGCAGCAGAAGTCAGAACACACGTTAGATGAAGAGAACTTCATATTAAAAAAGATGGGAACTCATTTTTCTCAGTATACTCTCTCCTGCATGTAAATCTTTACGGGGTATGTATGATTCATGAACATGTGATTTCACACAGTTGTGAAATAAATGTATCTGGAGTCAAGATTTTCTGTTCGATTGTCTGTTACAGAAAATCACTACTATGTAATTCAACAGACTTTGAAGTCTGGAAATGATTTAAGATTCTAATTATAATTGAGATAACTAAACCACTATAGATTACAATGCTAAAAGACACTTTAAAGAGCCGACGACTTAGTCATGCATATTTATATTTAGTGTTGCAATGCAACAAGCTACAATAAAACCCCATGTATAACTTATAATTAAAAATAATATTTATATTTGATCGAGTCTTGCGGTTATTTATTATTTTACAGGAGTTATTTATTTTTTTGATAAATGAATATTTATAAATTTATAAATGTTTTATACTTTTACTAATTATGTAAAAAAAAAAAAAAAAAAAAAATCCATGTATAACTTATAATTAAAAATAATAGTTGTTGTTGTCAAAAGTTTATATGTATGTACATAGCAAAAACTATGCAAATTTTTTTTAGCACCGTAAGACTCGATTAAATGAAGATATTGCTGATAAACCACAAGTTTGTGTATACGAAGGTATCCAAAAATTACGTGAAATCATTTGTTAGTCTGTGCTATAGAATGTGATATATATCGAACGTCTTTTAAATTATCCTAATAAAAATAATACTATGATGGGCATCGCCTATTGATGAGAAGATTATTAAAGGGATATTGAATTATTGTGATCCTAATGATAACTGTGGCTTAAAAATCATTTATCAAAAGTGGCCTTTCAAATCAGTAATTTCAAATAATTACTTTCTAAAAATGTATGCGTATGAACAAATTAGGGATGAGGTTGAGTTTCTTTTGAATACAAGAAAAA
Source organism: Fraxinus quadrangulata (assembly GCA_903798255.1). NCBI lineage: Eukaryota > Viridiplantae > Streptophyta > Magnoliopsida > Lamiales > Oleaceae > Fraxinus > Fraxinus quadrangulata. The sequence continues at coordinate 16,041 of CAIGRB010063925.1, forward strand.
GCAATTAAGAGCCTGTTTCAGTCCCTTTTTTTTTTTTTTTGTCTTTTGAAATAGTTTTTTTATTTTAATGCGTGGTTAAAAAATAAAAATAAAAAGTTTTGGATTAACGTATAATATTATTTTATTGAAAATGTGTGATTAAAAATAAAAGAAAAAAATGTATTTTGAAAATAATAAAACCAAACAAATGCTAAATATAAAATACATATGTTGAGAAATAGCTAAATTGACGAAATAGAAATTATCATCTAAAAAAATCTTTTTAAATAATTTTGATTACTATATTTAATAATTAAAAAATCATGTTCAAAAGCCGATGTTACCTTTTACACATCGAAATCGAATATTTTGGTCAGGTGTACACCGTCCTCCCTCTCGGTGGCAATCAATACAATCATTCGACAGATTCCATTCTATATTATACTCGGCGCCTAACCGTTCGAACAAGTCAGCTGAATCTGATATAGGCTGTGATTTGATTGGCAAGTAAAGAACAAAACAAAAATTCGGAATTGGGGGCGGAAGATTTTCATTTGAATTGGCGTAATATATATCGAAGTCATCGCAGCCTTTGTAGGTTCTATTATAAGTTTCCTTCAAATGACTTATCTCATCGTCTTCGTCGGAGTTCAGATGTTTGGGGCATTTGATCAAAGTGATATTGGGGAAGAATATCAACGAAATAGAATGATTGTGTGGAATATAAAAATTGAGGAATAAATCGCAGCTCTTACTTTGCAAAAAATTTTCAACAATAGGGTTTCGAATCAATGCTCGATTGGTAGATATGTTGGATATAATCTCATATGATGGCGATAACCTTTCAGTATCCAGGTGAATTCTTGGATTCTGACGAGTATTGCACTCAACCGCGAACAACCCACATCCGGGTTGCGAAAAATCTGCCAGAGGAAACTCCAAATTGCCAAGATTTCCACACTGGAAACTTTTTGGGCATTTAGAATACACAAAGTTGAGGATAAATACATGAAGAAACACAGAGAAATAAACAAAAAAACTGGCAGCATCCCTACAGAGCTCTCTTGAAGAAACCATGATTAACAAGAAGAAGAAGAAGAAGTCAGAAATAAAATTCTCTAGCTCTGTCTCAATTATATTTGAAAATTATTTGCATCATCAAATAGAACACGGCAGTGTACTTGGGATTTTTTTAGTCAAGTCTAACTGAAAGGTACTGAACAGTCAGCCTAAACCAATAACGCTGAAGTGTCCTACCCAACAAATTCTTTGTATTCATGACCTAACAACTTCAAGGCCCCACTCTTCTTGTAATTAATATAAATTGAAATTAAGTCAATCTAGTCTCATTGACTTTATGTTATTTTTCATTTATTTCTAAATGCGAAAAAACAGAAATAAAAAGTGAAAATATTTGCAAGATCCATATCGCTTCAGTTGTCACTTCAGCAAAAATTTGAAAAGGAATTTACCAGGAAACAGCAGTTTGTTGAATTGTCAATTGCTACTGTTTTACTACTTACAATTATCAATTAGGATCAATGCCCAAGAACACGGAATTGTCATCATGTTGTAACTCACACTAAAGATTATATATTTGGCAAAGAAGTGATTTTAATTATTGTTGCTATTTCTTTTTCGAGAAAATAGCCCTCGGAGTGCCTAACCTTTGCATGAATTAGCGCATGGGTCACAATTGCCAAGATAACTACAAAGGTGAACAACCTCAATATTTACTGCCACTCATCTAAAGAGCGTTGTTCATAATGACATGAACATTGTGCTAGAGGCAGTCTTTAACAGACTAGGTGGCAGTTCAGTCGTGCATGCACAAGAAAGCGCAATTAAGGTGGAGGAAACAAGTTTGAATGGATAGAGAAGTGACAAAATATATTGAAAGCATTAACAACACATCATCAAGCCTTCATTATTATCAAAGTCGATACAAATGAAAATTTCACATTTTTCAAGTTGTATCTAAGAATGTTATTGCTCAACACTCATTAGAAAGGAGGGTTTTGACACAATTACTAATGTAATACATTAGTGAATCCTCACATGACGCTGAGTCGAGGTATCATGAATAGAGAAGTTAGCATTCTCCTAGTAGTGCTGATCAATCATTGCCAAAACAAGTTATTCAAAATCCTAGTGCCTCCTTACCACTCCTATAGTAGTTTGTCAAGCTTGGATAGTTCGACATCAAGTTCAAGCCAAGAACCTCAATCAAAGGAGAAAGGTTTCACTGAATTCATTGCTAAATTCACTTACAAACCATAATAAAAGCCCTATCCTAATAACCCATTAAAGGGTTTCGTGGAGCTGAGAAATGGCTATCGTTGGCTTTAAGGTCTCAAAAAGTAAAGCAAAGTACAAAGTACCTCTAGGCAGACTGATGTTGGCCAAGAATTTAAGATAGAGCACTTTCAGTTCGTAGCAATTCCCCATTTGTCATAAACCAATTAATGAAAGAATACCAACCTCACGGTGCAAACATGACTACTATCTGTTGGACTACATAGTACATTCATATGCGACTATTTAGATCAGTTAAATTCTTCCTGAAATTCTCTGAAGCACTTCATACGACCGCATGTAAGAAGAACTATACAAGCATTTAGTTCAAGCTAACTTCCATTCTTTGCATTTTGGTCCCCGAACTCTATTTTCTCTTTTTTTCTTCTTCCAACACTTTATTCCTTCGCTAAATTGGTGTTCGACTCTTTTCACATCTCCGTTTCTTCTTCGGGTAATCTTATGACTATTTGCATTTTGGTCCTTGAACTTTGATTTTCTTCCATTTTAGTCATTTTCACTCATTTTTCCTAAATTACACTATGTTCATCAATGTTATCCAACAAAATAGAATTTATATAGAATTAAGTCATATTTCGATGTACTCACCAACAATTGTTCATATTTTTTGCAACAAATAAGTGTATAAAATGCACTTATCAATGGGAAGAACATATCCATCTATCATCCATCAAATTCAATAATAGATAGGTATTCTACCATCTGAGTGAACATTTCATTTTATTTACCTTAATATAACAAATACACAGCAAACAGCTAGCTTTGGATAGGTCAAAACATCCTATTAAAATGTATATACCATCTTTTCCTATCATTGTCCTGCTATGAAAGCTCATTGTACATAATTTCTCGAGGACATTACATTTTGATCTGATACCATTAACCAATGACCAATATTTCTGACTAAAAATAATGGGGAGAGAAAGAATATCAAGAAAAAAAAATTGAAAAAAATACTATGCTACTTTAACTCCACTTGGCCGTTTTCCTTCCATGGCGTCCTTCTTATCATGGCAGTCAGTACAAAGGAAAGGTCCTTGCCAAGGAGTTGAGCTCATTGAGAAGATGGAACCAGCGTGAACTGATATTCCTTCATTTGGAGCGAGGTCAGCTTGGCAAATGGCACAAACGAAAAGGCCACATGTTTGACCGCTGGAATCATCGTTACCCAGCCTACAAATAAAGTTGAAAAATAAGCTATAAAGAGACAACAGATGGTAGATGGCGATGACAGACTCAGCTGTGGAAGCACAAATACCAGCCAGAAGACTTTGGATGATATTGATAAAATTGCAAGTAAATGAATCAAGAGAGAAAAGTAACAGAATTGGATAGATCCCATGCCATTAAGTGGCAAGTAATGGAAATCATAGAAATATAGTAGGAAAACTCTCCCCTGCTATTTATTTGGACAATCTGTAATTGGTATTTGATTCTGTTGGGGATTAAGCCCAAATACCAATTATGAGAGCAATAATAAGCAAACTGAAATAAGAAACATAGACTAGAAACACAAAAATTTATAGAGTTTCGCAATTAACATGAGAGCTACGTCCACTCGCCGTTGATTTTCTTTATGTTGGAGAAAAAACTGTACAACGGTTTTCTCATGTAGTCAACTAAATCCGTTATATTTGGTAGAATGTCTGTGGACCTACTGCAAATATGGAATATCCTGATCCCAAAAATAGAGTATAATTAAACGCACATACTTCCTTGCCATGTTGCACCGATATGCTACCAGAGCCGGCATGTTGGTGTCCGACGCATATCAGGCACTGACATGCGCCATACACATTCCGACAAGTCTCGAAATTGCCACGAGACATGATGTCCCTCATTAGTTTATTTTTTCAAATCCCACATGTCAGTGGACGTGAAAAACCATGGTAAGTGCTGCCAAAAATAGAGAAACAAACATGCTGGTGAGTGCCATGAAAAAGGTCGTCACCGACAAGTGAAGTGGAAGACGCTATTGCTGGCGAATGCACTGGAAGAGAGAGGTGGAGAGATAGACAATCGAACCCTTGGCATTATTTTCACAGAGACGAAGACGGCACTTGAAAGTTGAAAACCAAACCCCAAGCAAATTTTTTTATGTTTTTTAAAATAAAAAATGGGTCAACATTTTTTTAAGTGGGTCAATTGTTTGTTTCTTATTTTTAAAAGTGGTTCAACCATATCATTACTCAAGTACCTAGCTTCTTCCATGAGTTACATAGGAAACCAAAAGTGACTAAATTGAATTATATTCACATTTGAATTTTATGCTTTACATTTCTTAGATCATTGAAAGTTATTTTTTCTTCATTTTTGTCCAGTTAGCCTAAAAAATAACAAGTGAATATTTCCTGAAACTCGACATTATATAAAGCGTGTTCTTCTCTACAATTTTATGTATTTCCGTTCAACATTGTGGTGCTGTTCGCTGCAAGAATTAAGCAGTCCCAGAAGATATCCAATATTAAGAATACACAGCATATGCATACTCGTTCTGAAGATAATAACTAGAAAAGGAAAAGCACGATGTACACAGAATATAGAGACTCGATCCAAATAACCCTCTTTCGCTCCAATAGTGTGACTCTGATGCGCAAAACGTCTTACTAGACACTAACTGAAATTAAGGTAGACAATAGAACTTGGATCTTCCTTGAGCTCCAACCAGTGTAAGACAAATATATTCATAATTAAAAAGGTCAATGCAAGATCTAGAAATTTGTCCTCGTTAAATTATTCGTTGTTTACGAACTGTAACTGTTCTTATTCTCCACAATGAAACATAAAAAATATAGTTTCATAAAATCTCTGAAGAACCTTCTTTGAATTTTTCCTCGTGCATATGACTTTTTACTATATAGCTTGTGTTTATGTACCAAATAGCATTCTAGTGAATGCAATAAAAATACGAAGTAGATGGAGAGAAAAATAAGATAATGTTCAGAAACAGTATTTGTGTCTTTAATCATTTTTAAGATAAAACAATAATGGCAGGAGAATACTAACCTCTCAGCAAGCATTGCTGATCCTTCTTCAAATAATTCCTCCACTATACCCACAGGAGATAGCTTCTTTGATAGTTTATGAGCAGATTTGCAAGATTTTTTTCTGAAGAACAAGGCTTGAAGTTTGTTATATTTCTTGGGTGGAGAAGGAGGCTGCACTGTACAATTAGGAGGAATTATATCAACAACTACACAAGTTGTATCATCCTTGAGTCCACGTTTCTTCAGTGCTTCCTATACAATTACCAATTGATGGAATGAGATATTCCCATAAACTGGTTTACCACACGTACAAACCAAAATAAAATGTAGGTCAATACATTATTATTTTGTATTATCCTACATACATATTTTGAAAGGACCAGATTTTATAAACTCAGCTAGTAAGGAGACTTAATAGACTGGTGAGCTTAGAAGTTAAATACCTTCACTACTAGCCTAGAAGCAAGTTCAGCTGGCAATCCACGACAAGATTCTGCTGCCATTTCTGATGACAATGCATCCCATATGCCATCCGAGGCAATTATTAGCCTTCCACCTCCATTTGATAGCTTCATAGCAATTAAACAAGTCAAGTCCACACATAAAGCCATCTACTTCATAAATAATGAGAGGCGCATGTGAAATGGTAAATAAAACTCAGGAGTGAGGGTGGGGGTGGGGGTGGGGAAGGGCAGTCGTAGATGTTGAAGAAAAACTTAAAATAAATAAATTTATATCCCTCTAACGGCTTAAAATTTTAGAAGAGGTTCTCCAACATGGTATCATAGAAGGTAAAGGTTCTAAGTTTAAGTCTCATCACCACCTATTTATGAAAATCGTTGCCTTTTATAGAAGAATGTATCGGGCCTGCACATCGAGGGCATGTTGAAAACTAACCTATAATAATTAATATTATTCCCTCTCTAGGAATTTAAGCTTTCAAATGAGAAGGTTCAACAGTTGAATAAGCAATAAAAGATCAATACTTATGTAGCTACCTTCACTTGTTTGACATACGGTACTGGAACTATAAATTCACCAACATCCATGTCTCCAATAGATCTTGAAAGGCATAAACCCCCTGGCCAACATCTGAGAGGGCCAATCTGTCAAAATATATGTATTAAAAAAAAAAGCACGATTAACTCTGTCCAAATAACATGTGAAGCAAATATGTTTGCCTCATCCCCATAAGAAGACATTCCTATGCATTAACCAATATGAGATTCAGAACTAGAAAGCAATATAACCTCCGTGCCACCAAAAATGCTAAGTCTTCCAACTTCACCTCCACTCTCTGTTACACGTGCTCTTCTACAATTAGCAAGACAAGATGGTTACTATGTTAGGTAGTTAAAACTTCCAATTTTATGGTTATTTGTAACACTATAAATAGGATTTCTCTTTGTAAATTGTCTATTCCTCCTCGTATTTATGTCTCAATGACTTTTACTCTATAATTTCCAACATGACACCAAATCCACGCAAAAGACCAAAGTTCAACAGTCTTGCAACCACCCATATTTGAAAACTACGCATGCATCAAACCTTTGATCAAAAAATGAATATGGTTTCCACTTGATGGGTACTATTGCAGACGATATTTAAATGAATACATGAGTCTCTCTCTCAACAGTGTAAACTTTTAGATGAAGTGGTTCAACAAACAAAGTGAGAAAAGCAAAAATAAAAAGGGTAACTAGATTAGCACTTACTCCTCTGCATTTTCCTCAAGTCTGTGGTCGACAGTCAAGACAGAGACACCACCACCCTGTGCATCTAAAATGCAGCGCGAATCACCTACAGAAGCAACAGTTACGGTCCATCCATCAACTACTACAAGTGTTGCTGTGGTTCCTGAAGTTTTTCCTGTTGAGAATAGGATGAAGAGAGAAACAGTAAGCTTCTTGAACCACATAAATAACGATATGTATTACATTGCAAAGGAAACTGAATGCTGGATGTCATGCCTTTGCTCTGAAACTCCTTATCAGTTTTAACAAACCCAGCAACCAATGCTCGAGGTAAAGCTTGAAGCCACTCATCTTGCCTGAGCCCACGAGGAATAGCACCCAAAACATAATTCAATAAATGATCCCTTGAAAAAATTGCAGCAGCATTCCCATTATGCCCATCAAATATCTGAAATTTGGTACATAAATTACCATCGTATCAGGCATGACAAATTCTGGAAATTGAAGTCTACAAGACTGTGATTCATGAAACAACTTATCACCTGAATCTACAGCTAAACCAAATAGTTTACTTTCGGCCTAAAGTTAATAACCTCCCAGTTTAGTTGCCTTATAATTTTATACAAGCAGAGCTTTTGGTTTAAGTTACTTATTATGCCAAACATCATATTCACAATAACTTTTAAGCATTCCCAAACATGCTCAAGGTAGACTACAGATAGACGGAAAAGTACTTTCCTAAATTCAGCGTGGGTTGCTTTTTTTTGGTCAGAATAAATAGAAGTTTGCAAACACAAACAAGTAAAACTAAAACGTTTAACCAACCCAAATAGTAAATCCTGTAAAGAGTTACATACCCCGAAAACAGAGAACGATGTTGATGGATTTCCTGGAACTCTCTGGCAATCGGTCTTCATCAGAAAATAATCCTCCCCTTTCCGGGACTGAGCTGCACACCCATACCTAATGGTTGGCTTCTCCATTTTCTCCATCTTTAATTCCCTACTTATTAGTGCAGCTAATGGCACAAGATCATGGCTATGCCTATGTCTCCCTTCTCTCGATCCCATTTCCAATCCCCACCGGCTACTTTCCTGAAAACCTCCGATTCGACTAAGCTGCAGACCCTTGTATCCTTATAAAACCAAGCTTATTTTCACACCACAGCATTTTCCATTACCATAACAATCCACTGAACAGAGGTTTATATTCCATAGTCCCCCAAATTTTGCATATCCAATTCACTTTTCAGCACGAAAAGAGCACTTTACTCTCCAACTTCATAAATCCAAGATTTCCCAAAATAACAGCAAATTTTGAAACTTTTATATGCAATCCGAAGGAAGAAATTCTACTGAAGGAAAAGCCAAGAATTTCCCCCAAACAACCCCAAAAGATTCTAACTTTATCTGTAAGCACAATTCATGGACACATATAACCAAACTGAAGATAAGATCTCAAAATCCCAACCAAATATCTATAAGAAGACAATGAAACAGCACCAAAAATATAGAAGATAAGATTTCAATAGACAAACAGTGGAACATGGGATTACCTCGAATGAAAAAGGCCTGCTTTATTTTGTGTTGTGTGTTTTTTTCTTTTTAACAAAGAATGCTAAATGAAGATCTGATAGTGACTCAAAGCCAAACAATTTCCACTACAAGAGATGAAGTAATAAAGGGAAAATCAACAGAGAGAGAAACCAAACGCGGATTGATGACAGGGAATGAACTGTAAGGCCCCAATAATCAAGAAGCAATTACTTCAAATTAAAAAAACCAACATCATGTGTATACAACAATTTATTTATACATATGTGTGTATATACACACAGATATTACAGGTCAGCAAGAGGGCATCCACCACCGCCCCTGTCCCCACCAGACAGGCTAGCAAAGATATTTTGCAATATAAAATTAGGTCAATGTGCCACGGTCCAAGTGGGAAAAAAAATGGAAATTAGAGGGAATTAATTCCTGTCTAGTGTTCTAACACCGTAAATTACTTTCTCCCATCACCAACTCTTCCTCTCCCTTCCACTCTCTCACCAATCTCACGAAATTTCCCTTCTTCTAACACTCGCATTCCCGAATCTGCACAAGTGTTTTAATCTTCATTTTTGCTTTTAATTTCCGTTGAAGATCATCAAACCATTTCTTCATATATTGAAGGTGAAAAAGGATGTCTGATGAAAAATGAGTTTGGCCACCTCACCTACAAAAACCAATTTACAGAAAATCAATTTGCAGTAATTAAATAAATCAATTTGCAAACAGTAAACACTTTAGATGCAAAATAGGTTTCGGCAACTTCACATAATCAATTTGCAGAAATTAAAGGGAAATATGCGTGGGTGGACTAGAAAAATAATTTGAGCGTTAAGGATTGCGTGGAGGGAGGATTGTATGGTTCTTAACATGTGATCAGTGTTAACTTTCTAGCTTTATTTGAATTCAATTTGGTTATTATTTTGATTGCAGCCTTGTCTGTTCTTTCCCTCTTTTGTCGGGGGAAGAGATTGTGAGAAAATTGCAAATGTAGTACTCTCTAGTTGGGTTTTGACATGGTTCGACAAGGACCGGAGGTGTTGGTGGGACTGGCCGGCGGAGAGTGCATTGGGACAGTGTGGGCATCGATCCGTCAGTAATGCTAGGGTTCAACAAAGCCACACTTTATTTATGGGTTCGGTCATTCAAACGATGGCAATCGGATACTATAAAAGATTGTATGCCACATTAGATATCAATTGAAATGAGATGATTGAAACTCCATCTTCACAAGTGAAATCAGAGCTCTAATCACAAAAGCCTCACGTTGAATGAGGAATTGTTGGGGTGTAACGAGGTCGTTGTTAAGTCTACGAGTTTGTTCACTCAAATAGTTATGATCGAATGGTATAAAAAGTTTAACATATACTCATTGGACGATTTTCAAAGGAATGATTGAAATCTAAACTTAACATGGGGGTTAATATTGTTTTTTACTGGGTTTTTCTAGAACTCGTTCTGGTGTATTGCATTGTCAGTATAAAATTTAGTAGCGCTACCGACTAGGATTGGGCTGGTGAAGAAGAAAAACCCAAAAAAAAAAAAAAAAAAAA
>CAIGRB010063925.1:27836-37942 GCA_903798255.1 Fraxinus quadrangulata
ACTTCAATATTTTTTGTCTCTCCAGCCATTTCCAAAATCATCATACCATAGCTATAGACATCTGACTTGTGAGAAACGTCTCCAAAGTTTCTACAAAATATTTCTGGAGCTATATACCCTATTGTCCCTCTGGCCCCTGACATTGACACTATACTTGACCTATTGGGGCAAAGTCTCGCCAGGCCAAAATCCGATACTTTAGGGTTGAAGTCTTTATCCAGGAGTATGTTATGAGGCTTTATGTCAAAGTGCAAAATCCGTGTATTACATCCTTGGTGCAAGTATTCTATTCCCTGAGCTATGCCAACTGCAATTTGAAACAATTTTTCCAATCCTAACTGACGTTCTGCTATGGAGTTATTGTGGCCTATGAACTTCTCAAGAGATCCATTGGGCACGAACTCGTAAATGAGAGCTCTTTTGGAACCCTCAAAGCAAAATCCCAGGAGAGCAACAATGTTAACATGGGAAGTTCTACCGATGCTTGCTACCTCATTGATAAATTCTTCTCCATTACCTTTCATTTCTTTCAAAATCTTTACTGCTACAAGATGGCCATCGCGTAACTTTCCTCTATACACACTAGCAAAGCCCCCTTCCCCTAACTTGTCTCTGAACGAGTTAGTCATTTTCTTAAGATCAGAGTAGTTGTATCTTCTTGGTGCAAGATTCATATTGTTCTTCAGGAAGAGTTCAATGTCCTTATAGTTTTGCGTTTTTCCCTTCAAATTCAGCATGTACTTCCTTTTGTTGAAAGCGAACAAGATTACGGAGAAGAGGAGTACCACTGCAGCTGAAACACCTGTGATGAAAAAAAAATTCTATGTTTATGAAGCAAAAAAATCAAAACGAATGGTACCGAAATTTGAAAGAGTTACCTGAAATCAAAACCAGTTTCGATTTACTTCTTCCTGCAAAAATGTCAACATATGACCAAAAATGTCGGTTCAGATATATATATAGCAATTGTCCATGTTGAAGGTCGATGGTACCTTTTTCACACATAAATTCATTCTTTCGGGTAGTTGTACACTGGCCTCCTTTGTTGTGACACTCAGCACAGTCAACAGACAGAAACAATTGTAGATTATATTTAGGGCTAAGCTGATCAAACAAATCAGTTGAATCTGATTCATTTTTCATTTCGCCCGGTAAGTGAAAAACAGAGCACTCATCTGGGCAAGAAATATTTTTAATTTTCATGGCATAATATATATCGAAGTATTGGCAACCTGTGTACTTCCTATAATAATCCGGGAAATAAGGTGTCGAAGTTTTGGCGCATTTAAACAAAGTGATATTAGGTGAGACTGAAAAAGAAATAGAAGCCGAGCCCTGCATAGAGTAATTGGTGAACAGAGCGCAGCTCTTACTTTTCAAAAGACCTTCAAGAGTAGGGTTCCTAATCCTGAATACATGGGTAGATATCTTGGACAGAATCTCCCTGGACGCTGAAATCCCTTCATATTCCAGGTAAACTAATGGATATGGAATTGCATCGCACTGAACCCTGAATAATCCACATTCAGGTTGCGTATAATTGGATAGAGGAAACTCTAAACGGCCAAGATGTCCACACTGAAAAGACTTTTGGCATTTAGAATAGACAAAGTTTAGATTAAGCAGATAAAACAGAGAGAAATAAACAGGAAAACTAGCAACAGGCCTATAGAGCTCCCTGGAAAAAGCCATGCCTAACAACAATGAAAAGAAAGAAGAATAGGATAGAAATCAAAGTCTCTCTCAATTCTATAGATGCGGTTGAACAGAGCAGTTGACTTGGAAATGTTTTCGTGAAGACCTGGATCAAGACCATATGGGTTTAGCTACACGGACAGGGCCACGCAAGCCCTGTCCGTCCAGGGGCACCACGCCCCTGGGTTCTGCACATCCCAAGATTATTATTCTTGAATAGGGCAAACTGGCGCCCCTGTTTGAACAGGGCCGAGGTGGCCCTGTTCAAGTAGCATGACTCTAATCCCAAATAGAATATGAAAGCAGATGTTGGGTTGAAACAATCATGGGCAGTGCCAGGCGGCGTTGCAGAGTGGAATAACCAACAATCATTCACTTGCATGACTTCTGGACTTGCCTAATCTTATTGGAATCTGAAAAGGACCTGAAGTGAAGGCATAGAATTCTGATTGGTTTGACCATCTTGTCATTAATTCAAAGGACAGTTACAAATTTTTAATATATATGAAATTCAGAGAATTAAAAAACTAATAAGATATTTTCTTTCAGATTTTGTGATTGGACAGCCAAATATATATATAAACCAACATAAGAAATATTGATAAGTTAGGTATAAGATGAAATCGTAATTTTCATTATTTCGCTTTCGAGCCTTGTTATATACTTGAAGGCACTTTATAATCAAAATAAAGATTTAATACGTGAATGGTAAATGAACTTTACACCATATATCAAAATTATAAATGAACTCAACATTATATCAAAACTATACATGAACTTATAAATTCGTATTTTATCCATAATATCACTTGGAAAAGCACAATATGATACTTCATATATTTTGATCATAAATTATATTCTTCTCAACCAATATTTGCTGTAGTGTTGATAATTCACTATACGAATTTGCAATTTGTCCTTCTTGTAGATGTAATTTAATGGTCACACTAGTGATTGAATAGACTACATGTCAAGCTTAATTATATAGGATGACCATGCAAAGAATTAAATTCCACTTGATCGTTAGATATTTCATGTAAATCTATAGACAGTATTGTGTATATTTGCGTAAGTTTAATGTTCTTTAATTTACTAACGTGTTAAATCAATTTGATTGATTAAATATTTGGTGAGTTGGAAATTTGAGAACTAGTAAATTAGAGAGCAAGAATTCGTGTAGAGAATCGTTTTCTTGAAAAATGAATCAAGTGACTACTTAAATATTTTGTGTTGAACGGTTATAAATTTAAACTTAGTGTTTAGTGACGACTGATTTTAGACATCTATGATAATTCACATGACTGTTGAAGTATTTACGTTGATGAGAATAATTAGAGCTTCAAAATGGTCATTTGTGCTAATAATTAATTGTCGGATATCAAACGGGGATAAACAAAGGGAACAATACAAATATAAGGTGTTTAAAATATATATACATTTTTCAAAATTAAGAAATACGTTTTAAAATTTCAAAAATCGGGTTATAATTAAAATTTATTAATTAAATATATTAAGGTCACAGTATTACAGTTTATGATCTCAGTTACATATTAGTCACAATCACAAAATATCACAGTTACAAATAAAAAAAATTATAATTTACAAATTATGAATTTAATTAGTCACACATTTTTTCTCAGTCACAAATCATAAATTTTATAGGTCACAATTAATTTATCAGTAACAAATCCTCAAATTGATAAGTAACGTAGTGTTTTTAAGTCAAAAATCAGAAATTTTATAAACCACAACTTATTTGTCGGTCATAGATTATGAAATGAATTGGTCACGTACTTTTTCTCAATAAAATTTTTTATAAGTCGCAATTTATTTATCGGTCACAAATTATCAAATTAATAATTCACAAATCAAAAATTTTATATGTTACAACTTATTTCAAAATTGTCAAATTAATTAGTCACAGTATCACATTTGTTAGGTCACATTAGTCACAAATTTTCTATTTTATCTATAACATATTATTTATTAGTCACAAATTAGTCAATTTATTAATCACAATCACACCACCACTGCCATAACTACTACCACCACCGTCATCTCCAGCACTACCCTCTGCACCACCGTCACCAACACTACCATTTCCAAAACCACCTCGCAAGCACACACTCAACCACCTCACCATATTGACCACACCACAACCACCATCCCCACCAAAAAAATCCCCAAACTTGTAGTCGCCACCACCATCAGACCACTACCACAGCCTATATCTACAATCACCACCACCACTTGTTCAGATCCACCATTTTCTTCACCTTTATCACACCACAACCATCAACACCACACTAAATAGATTAAGAGAAAACATAGAAATGGAGGCAAAGAAAATAAATCATCGCTACGCATGAAGCAACGATGATGGGTCGCTGCTTCGTGCATAGTGACGTGCACAACATGACTCAGCGACAATGGGGGACAAAGAAATAGATCATCATTTCACACAAAGCAGCGGCACTAGGCGGCAACGCTGTGCCTGTCACCACTCGCACGGCGCTGTCGATGTGCTTGTCGCCGGTGAAGGTGCGAAGGAAGAAGACTCTAGGTGTGAAATGAAGCAGCAACATTAGGAGATGGTGTGAAATAATGTCGGGTGTGAAATGAATTAGGGTTTTTTGGGTTGAGTGGATTGAATGTGGTAGGTTAATTAATTTAGTAAAAATATTATTAATATTAAAGAATAAATTATGACCTGATTTTTGTATAAAAAATTATTAAACTTGATTTTTGAAATTGGAAGTTCAAAAACATGGATGATGTAATTGCCACGTAAACAAATATACAAAAGATTGGATGAAAGTAATGCAAATATATATTAGCTTACGCAGGGGTGGACATAGAGGGGTCCTTGGGGTCACATGACCTCCCAACTTTTGGGCTTTATTATTATTATTATTATTATTTTGATAAAATCCTATTCGGTATGTATTCAAATCTAAATTTTAATCTAAATCAGAGCTAACAATTAATTTTAATAACACACTTAATAGGATTTATAACTTTTTAACTTTTATCAAAATCTACTAAAAATCTAGTTTTAATTCACACCAAATATGAGCAAAATCACAATAAATTTGAATTTTTTCTCTTTTATCTTATTCCCTCGCGATTCTTTCCTTCACGCCTTCTTCCAAAATCTCCCTTTTAATTTTTCAAAATTTATCTATAATTTCTCCATATTTTATCAAATCTACAACAAATTTTCACTTCCCAATCAAATTTTCAACTAATTAGAACCTGAATTTGCATTTTCTCCAATCAAATTTTGTATATGGAATGGGTTTAAAATGATTTAATAATAATTACTATTCTTAATTATAATTATAGCAATATTTTTTTATATAAATGTTCAATTTCACTTAGGGTCCATTTGATTGTAAGAGTGGAATTTGGGTGGAAATAAAATGAATTCCAGTTAATTGAATTGCTTAGAATTATTTTCCTGAGAATTGTCAATTAATTGTGTTTGATTTGTATAATTTTTCATATGAAAAATATTTAAATTTTTGATCTTTTGGTGTTGGTTTAGTTTTGTTTTTTATGGAAATTGTTCATTAAAGGAATTTTATTTTTTATTTTTTTACAATTGTTGATAAAATTTGTGTCCATTACCGAAAAAAAAAAAATTAACCTGGAAACTTCCTTCAATTGGTGCACGTGAGGGGGATGGGTGGAAATAGTTTTCCATGGCAAACAAAACCCATCAAACAACCATTTAAATGGTCAATTTCCATTTCCCATGGAAAAAAGGGCTATCAAACATAGTCTTATATTTAACGAATTGTGTTTATTTAAATTGATTATTAGTATTGAATATTGGTTAAATGTTTTTCCTTCCAATTACTTGAATTGATTGTTTTATTGATTACTTGTATCAAATACATTATAAAAACGTAAATATGAGTTTTCTTATAATGAACAAAATATTAATAAAGGAATTTTTTTAAACGTAAATTTGTATTTTCTCATATCAAGTATGAATCATTCAAAAATCAAGAACAAAATATTCGATCAGGGTTTGATTGTGCTCCCTAACTCAAAATATTTGCGTCTGCCACTGAGCTTACGTGATCTTATATAGTCACAGAGTATTTTTACATTCAATGGAAAAACAATGACTAATAATTAGGTTGGTGGTCTAGAATTTGGTTTTTGGTTTTAATTAAAAAAATGTGCCTACACATCGTCTTGATTTTAGATTGTACCCTAAAAAGCTTGAAGGTTTGAATCATTAAGTTTTTGAAATAAGAAACTGGAAGTGTATTCTAAAAAGTTGGAAGTTCGTAACTCGGATCCAGATCAAAATTGTTTAACGAATTTGGTTAAATTCTTAATCTAAATTTCTTGATTATAACATACACGCGAACATATAGTAGCAGCCTTGTATACTTGAATTAAAAAAAAAAAAAAAAGATATTTCGGATGAGTGTTGTTCCGCTTTCCAATGTTAATAACTTACAAATTGCTAGAGCACAAACAACATAGAACAGATGATGTGCTTGGTCACCAGGAGCCTCCAGTCACCAATACCAGGAAGTTTGAATGGGGTCATGGCTTAACTTCATGAACATCAGAGAGAGAGTTATAACTCAAAAGTTGAAGGATTTACTGCATCTCTTGGCTGTAAAAGGAAGTTGGGTATAGGTGGGATTTGCAGAGATTCCATGTTCCCTTCTAACATTTCTACAACCCTGATCATTGAAGGTCTAGTTGTAGGATCAGTTTGTACGCACCATAAGCCAACTATTAACATTTTCCTTGTCCTCAAATGTTCATTTGCATTCACAATGTTCAAATCAAATTCAGCATTCTGTTCAAGGTTCTTATATATCCAATCAGGAAAATAATTCACTTGAATGATCAACTCTGACTTCAATATTTTTCGTCTCTCCAGCCATTTCCAAAATCATCATACCATAGCTATAGACATCTGACTTGTGAGAAACATCTCCAAAGTTTCTACAAACGATTTCTGGAGCTATATACCCTATTGTCCCTCTGGCCCCTAGCATTGACACTATACTGGACCTGTTGGGGCAAAGTCTCGCCAGGCCAAAATCCGATATTTTAGGGTTGAAGTCTTTATCCAGGAGAATGTTACGAGGCTTAATGTCGAAGTGCAAAATCCGTGTATTACATCCTTGGTGCAAGTATTCTATTCCCTAAGCAATGCCAACTGCAATTTGAAACAATTTTTCCCAGCCTAACTGACGTTCTGCTTTGCAGCTATCGTGGCATATGATCTTCTCAAGGGATCCATTAGGCATGAACTCGTAAATGAGAGCTCTTTTGGAACCCTCAAAGCAAAATCCCAGGAGAGTGACAATGTTAATGTGGGAAGTTCTGCTGATGCTTGCAACCTCATTGATAAATTCTTCTCCATTGCCTTTTGATTCTTTCAAAATCTTTACTGCTACAGGACGGCCATCGGGTAACTTCCCTCTATACACACTAGCAAA
This sequence comes from Fraxinus quadrangulata, assembly GCA_903798255.1. Taxonomy (NCBI): domain Eukaryota; kingdom Viridiplantae; phylum Streptophyta; class Magnoliopsida; order Lamiales; family Oleaceae; genus Fraxinus; species Fraxinus quadrangulata. Next base: position 35,009 of record CAIGRB010063925.1, read on the forward strand.
GCCCCCTTCCCCTAAGTTGTCGCTGAACGAGTTAGTCATTTTCTTAAGATCAGAGTAGTTGTATCTTCTTAGTGCAAGATTCTCATTGTTCTTCAGGAAGAGTTCAATGTCCTTATGGTTTTGCGTTTTTCCCTTCAAATTCAGCATGTACTTCCTCTTGTTGAAAGTGAACAAGATTATGGAGAAGAGGAATACCTCTGCAGCTGAAACACCCGTGTTGAAAAAAGATAACTATAATTATAAAGAAAAAAAAACAAATGGTACTGAAATTTGGAAGAGTTACCAGCAATGAAAATCAATTTCAATTTACTCCTTGCAGCTGAAGTCAAAATACATGTCAGATTAAGAACACTTCATAAAAATAAGATGCGAACTCATTTTTCTCAGTATACTCTCTTCCATATGCAAATCTTTACGGGTATGTTTCATGAACACGTGATTTCACACAGTTGTGAAATAAATTTATCTGGAGTCAAGATTTTCTGTCAAATTGCCTGTTATACTGAAAGAAAATCACTACTATTTAATTCAACATACTTTGTAGTCTGGAAATGATTTAAGTTTCTGATTAGAATTGAGATCACTTAACCACTAGATATTACAATGCTAAAAGATAAACTTTAAAATACGTGACTTAGCAGTTTCTGATTGTAATGTAACACGCTAAATAAAATGAAAAATTATTATTTTATAAGAGTTGTTTATTTTTTGATGAATGCATTTTTATAAATTTGAAAATATTTTATTAGTTTTACTACTTGTACATGGATTTTTTTTTTCTTTTACAAAAATATTGTATGATTTATAAATTAAAAATAATAATGGATTGTCAAGAGTTTACATGTATTTACATGGGGAAAAACAAATATGCGTTAGAATTTTGGTGTGATCCGAATTCCTTGTTGAAGTAATTGAAGAATTTTAATTAAAGTGCACGTCAAGAAGAATTCAGTTTAAAATGTTTTTTGAGTCTTATTCAAGTTGAAATTCTATTTGGAAGCCTTATTGAGAGTTTGGCTTGGAAAATAATTTTGAGATGAAGAAAACGATTTGAAGAGATAATAAGAGGGTGTTTGGTAGGGATTCAAATTAAATTTTTAGTTGATTGTGATATAAGTTTTTGAAATGTGTGGTTGAAAAGTTGTGAGACCCATGAAAGATGTGGTTAATATTAATTATTTGACTTTGACTTAAATTAAAATCTGATTCTAATCAAAAACAAACGGGACCTAAATAAATAAAAGGAAGGAAGGGCAGAATGCTCGGCGCTGCGGCGCCGACACCACCTGTTTGTTCCGGATTTTTACGTTTGATTTTATATCTAGTGATACCAAACAATATATAATCTTTGAATTTCCAATAATTGATATCAGAGATTTTGGGCATAATTAACACTACAATATCCAAATTTTTTTTTTAGCATTGCAGGACTCGATCAAATGAAGATATTGCTTCTGAACCACAAGTTTACTTGAAATCATTTCTAGTATGTGCAATAGAATGTGATGGTAATTTCATGAAGAAACGAAGAGAAATAAACAAAAAAACTGGCAGCATCTCTACAGATCTCTCTTGAAAAAACCATGGTTAACAGTGTATCTGAACATGAACAAATATGTCAGTTCAAACTCAGTCAAAGAAAGAAAAACGAAATTCTCAACAAGGCATGAAGCACATGTAACTGAAAATCATAATACAGGGAGAAATCAAGAGCTCACTAGCCAGAGTTGGAATGAAAAATTGTTATGAATTTATTGATTTCTGCGATTGACTTGAAATGAAATTGGGCAAAATGGACAGACCTTTGACATCTAATATGTAATATATCTGTATTCTGGCCTCCTTTGTTGTGACACACAGCACAGTCAACAGACAGAAACGATTGTAGATTATATTCAGGGCTAAGCTGATCAAACAAATCAGTTGAATCTGATTCATTTTTCAATTCGCCCGGTAAGTGAAAAACAGAACACTCATCCGGGCAAGAAATATTTTTAATTTTCATGGCATAATATATATCGAAGTATTGGCAACCAGTGTACTTCATATAATAATCCGGAAAATAAGGTGTCGAAGTTTTGGCACATTTAAACAAAGTGATATTAGGTAAGACTGCAAAAGAAATAGAAGGAGAGCCTTGAATAGAGTAATTGTTGAACAGAGCGCAGCTTTTACTTTTCAAAAGACCTTCAAAAGTAGGGTTCCTAATCCTGAGTACATGGGTAGATATCTTGGACAGAATCTCCCTGGACGATGAAATCCCTTCATATTCCAGGTAAACTAATGGATAAGGAATTGCATCGCACTGAACCCTGAACAATCCACATTCAGGTTGCGTATAATTGGATAGAGGAAACTCCAAACGGCCAAGATGTCCACACTGGAAAGACTTTTGGCATTTAGAATAGACAAAGTTTAGATTAAGCAAATAAATCAGAGAGAAATAAACAGGAAAACTAGCAGCAGGCCTATGGAGCTCCCTGTAAAAAGCCATGCCTAACAACAATGAAAAGAAAGAAGAATAGGATAGAAATCAAAGTCTCTCTCAATTCTATAGATGCGGTTGAACAGAGCAGTTGACTTGGAAATGTTTTCTTGAAGACCTGGATCAAGACAAATGGGTTTTGCTACACGGACAGGGACGCCCCTGTGGTCTGTGCATCCCAAGATTATTCTTCTCGAATAGGGCCACCTGGCGCCCCTGTTTGAACAGGGCCGAGGTGGCCCTGTTCAAGTAGCATGACTCTAATCCCAAATAGAATATGAAAGCAGATGTTGGGTTGAAACAATCATGGGCAGTGCCTGGCGGCGCTGCAGAGTGGAATAACCAACAATCATTCACTTGCATAACTTCTGGACTTGCCTAATCTTATTGGAATCTGAAAAGGACCTGAAGTGAAGGCATACAAATCTGATTGGTTTGACCATCTTGTC